>JAXCGZ010011407.1:92500-156168 GCA_037179515.1 Halocaridina rubra | reverse complement strand
GGTGGCAGACAAGAACTGTTCATAATGCCCTTTCAGTCTCCTATATTATTGTGCCTCATTTATCTATAAATATCTCCAAATTTAAGGAGCATCACACAGAAGCATTTAAGCAGTTGTTGGATATGGGAATTGTACAACCTTCTAAATCACCTTGGGCTTCACCCATTCATTTAGTTCCTAAACCTAAGCCAGGAGAGTGGAGAGTATGTGGTGATTTTAGGCAACTTAATACTTTGACCAAGCCAGATAAATATCCTTTACCACATATTAGTAGTGTGTCATTAAAGCTTTACAAGAAAAAGATATTCAGTAAAATTGATTTGTTAAAAGCCTATCACCAGATCCCTATGAATCCTTCAGATGTTGAAAAGACAGCAGTAACCACACCCTTTGGGCTATTTGAATATTTATATATGCATTATGGTCTTCGGAATGCCCCTGGCACTTTTCAACGTTTGATGGACAATTTATTTAGAAACCTTGATTTTGTATTTATTTACCTGGATGATATTCTGATATTTTCAGAGAATACAGAAGAGCACAAGAAACATTTGTCTATAGTATTTGAAATCCTAAGCTCTAATAATCTTAAAATTTCTATTGATAAATGTGAATTCTTTAAAAATGAAATAGAATATTTAGGATATTTGATCACTGCTAATGGTTTAAAACCTGGTTCTCATAAACAGACAGATATTGTTGATTTTCCTAAGCCAGCAGATTCTGCTGCCTTACGTAAGTTTATAGGAATGCTCAATTACTATAGACAAATGGTACCGCATTTTGCTGATGTTGTATATCCTTTGACCGAATTAATTAGATTACAACCTAAATCTAAAGAACTAGTATGGAATTCGGAAGCAGAATCTGCCTTTGTAAGTGCTAAAGAGTCACTTAACAATGCTTGCACCATTGCATATTTCACTAGTAAGTGTAATTCTCCACTGCATCTGGTGACTGATTGTTCCCAAGTGGCAGCTGGAGCTGCGTTACACCAAATTCAGGATGGTAAATTTGTCCCTATTGAATTCTTTTCAAAGAAATTATCAGAAACTCAGAGGTGTTATTCTACTTTTGACCGAGAACTGCTTGCTGCGAATCTGGCTGTACTAAAATTTAAACATGTAATTGAAGGATGTGAAACCGTTTTATTTACTGATCATAAACCCCTTGTTTTTGCATTTAAGAATCCCCATACAGCCAAGTCAGATAGACAGCAACAATATTGGTCTTTAATTAGCGAGTGTATATCAGATGTTGTATATATCAAGGGTGCAGACAATGTTGTAGCAGATTGTCTTTCCAGACCATTACCTGTATCTTCTGTCTCAGTGGACTTACATGATTTAACCAGTATAGCTGAGAGCCAATCTACTGACACAGAAATTCTTAATTACAAAGAGAGATTGAAAATTTTCAAAATTCAGATTCATGACTTATATTGTGACATGTCAACACCCCATCCGAGACCATTTCTTCCCTTAGCTTGTCATAAATCAGTATTTCAACTTATGCATAACATTTCACATCCAGGAGTCAAAGATACGTTGCGCCTTATCAAAGCTAGGTACTTTTGGCCTAATATGGATCGAGATATTCGAAGTTGGACTAAAGAGTGTACTTCTTGTCAGCAGGTTAAAGTGCATCGCCATACCCGTGCTCCTATTACAAATTTTACAGCACCTTTTGGGAGATTTGAATTTGTACATTTAGATATTGTTGGTCCTCTCCCTCCTAGTAAAGTCCCTGGCCAGTCTTTTACAGCACCAGAACAATACGTTCTTACCTGTATTGACAGATCTACTAGATGGTTGGAAGCCATCCCCATCACAGATATTTCTGCTACCACTGTTGCTTTTGCTTTTATTAAAGGTTGGGTATCTCGTTTTAGAGTGCCATTATATGTTTTTACTGATAGAGGTTCTCAGTTTGAATCTGCATTATTTCAGCAACTTTCCTCTATAATTGGATTTCATAGACTGCGTGCCACTTCATATCACCCTCAATCCAATGGTATGGTTGAAATATCACATAGAGTATTGAAAGTATCTCTGATGGCACGTAAAGATGATTGGCTTGCTTCTTTACCAATAGTACTTTTAGGTTTAAGATGTGTCCCCACAGAGTCTGGAGTTTCTCCATTTACTTTGGTAACAGGAAGTATGCTACTTAGTCCTAAAATCATGGTAACAACTGAAATTCCTTCTTTTGCACAACAAAAAGAAATTGTCTCTGAATTTGTATCTCGAATGCGTGAATTAGATTTTTCTGAATCCTCTTATGGATACTTTCATTCATCCTCTGTTAAACCTTATGTTCCAAAAGATCTTGAATCA
This sequence comes from Halocaridina rubra, assembly GCA_037179515.1. NCBI lineage: Eukaryota > Metazoa > Arthropoda > Malacostraca > Decapoda > Atyidae > Halocaridina > Halocaridina rubra. The sequence continues at coordinate 153,832 of JAXCGZ010011407.1, read as the reverse complement.
TGTACACATGTTTGGGTTAGAGTGGATCGTGTACGTCGCCCTTTAGAGGCTCCCTACTTTGGTCCACTTGAAGTTGTGGAACGTGGTGATAAATATTTTATTCCACGTCAGCTTTCTGGAAATTTAACTACTGTATCTGTAGATAGATTGAAACCTGCCTCAATACCAAAAACTATCAGTTCTATTGAGACAGAACCTACTGTAAATAATGATTCTGTGCCAGAAGCTGTCAATTCTGATGTGATTGAATCAAGTGTAAATAATGATTTTTCTGATTCTAATTCCACAAATGACACAGATTCTGATACATTAATTCCTAGTAGTGCATCTATTCCTGAAAATATTGATAATGAAGATGTTATTGAAGAGAAAATACCTCAATCTGTTGTTACGAACTCTCCTCGAGTTAGATTTAATCGTAACCCTGATTATGTATATTATTAATTTGTATTTTTGTATCTATGTCTCCACATATATATTATATATCTATATTTTCTATTATCAGTGTTAAAAACTAATGTACTCCTGTACTGGCAGGGGTGTGTTGTAGTGGAATAGTGTATTTTCTTTCTTTATTTGGAGTGTTGTAGTGGTATATGTCTTCTTTATTTATATATTAATTTATTTATTAATTGATATATATATTTTCACTTTATTTATTAATAATTATTTTTGTTGTTCTAAACTGATCCCTTAATTTTGCTTCTTTTTGTCATAATGAACTGTACGTTGTTTTGGTTTTCTGTTTTATGGCAACACTGACTCTGTATTGCCGCCTTTTTCGTCTAATGTGATACTTTTGGTCTGTTCATTTTCGATACATAAAATTGCTTGAAAATTAATGACTTTTTCCTATTGTGATACCTTAAATGATATTGTGGTAATCTTGATATCTTGTAAACATAGAACTACAACTTTACCATATATACATATATCAGAAGGAATACATCAACAATCTACCATATTATTTCACAGTTTTAGTGATTTTTTGGCCATGACTCTCTTTCTCAGAGCCAGGGAAAAAGTGTGGCAAATTCTCCATCTGTAAACAAGAGTGTATCAGTGTTCAAAAGGGTTACAAATGACTTAAGAAATATGCCTAGATAACTTATTTATCATTACCTTACCAAGCTAGAAACTATTAAATCTGCGTGCCTCCCTTACAATAAACTACTGAAATCTAAACAGTTTATAAATACAAAATATAGATACATATAATATTCAGCGACGAAGTCATGATCAACATACGAACAAAAAAAAAACATCTGCATACAAAATAAGTAGTATCCCTCCCCTTTTTTTTATAAAAAAAAAAATTAGATAATAAGAGCAAGGGAGTCAGATTACAAAAATAGAATATTGAATAAATATAAACAAGCAAATGCACATCTCTGAAACCATTTTATTTATTTTCATTGGGATGGAGAAAGCACAACCAAAACTAAGGGTTCTCTGTGATGTCATACCTGTTGGCCTAAACTTCTCAGGACATATATATATATATATATATATATATATATATATATATATATATATATATATATATATATATATATATATATATATATATATATATATATATATATATACTCACCTATTGGAAGAATGCAAGGATAGGTTCTCAAAAGGCATGGGTAATATAAAATTCGCATAGTGTAACCAGTCATTTTCCATAAGAAACAATGATAATAGGCATAGATGCATTTCACAGCCATACATAAACATACTATGCCAAAGAAATAAGATAAAACATAGAGTACATAACAAAGCTGAAAGACCTGTAGTTACTTATATTAATGTACAAATAGTGTACATTATAAAAGATATACAGATTTACAAATAAATACTGTACAGCAAAAAAAAAAAAATAACACCCTGAGAACGAGCCCTTATCTGCAAATGTAAACAAAGATGACATAAGCAAGTAGGAGAAGGAGGAGGTGGCGGTGAGGAGGTGAATTAAGCGGTAGGGGAGGGAGGAGGAAGGGGGAAAGCAAACTCCTGGTTGTTGTTGGGGTTAATACTGGGTGAAGAGAGATTGAAGTACATGGCAGCATGGTGGGAAACTGCCTCAGAGGCAGTCGCTTAGATACTAAATTGAACCATTTTTTTTTAACATTATTTTTTGGAGGCGTTATTCCAATTTCACGTATTATAGAAACACATAAAAAGTGAGTTGACTGTATATAGAAAAAAGAAAGAGAAAAGTATCTGTTGAAACTTCACACACAACTTCTGCATCTTCATATGAGTACTAATTTAGTTACTCTGTTCATCTCTTTTCTGGTAGCACACATCCTAACTTAAAATTTGTAGTTGATAATTAGAGAAGAAAAAAATCCAAAAAATATTCCCACTTGAAGGAAAATTTGAAACTGCATCCAAGAAGACACCCCCTGTTTCTGCTATATTTACTTCTTAAATGCCAAACCGGTCGTTTTAGAAGAAAAAAAATATTAAGCTCTTTTAGCCAAGGTATATTATCACAGGATCAGACTTTAAATCTAACTCAATTTATAAAAAAAAGTAAAAGTGAACATAGCAAATAGAAAAAAATGAGACAACTGTGCTAATTGGCAACTTAGCTCAGCACTGTTGACAGGTGTATTTTTCGTATTTATTTATTTATTTAATCATTTCGTACAACAATTCCTTAAATTTATACTTATCTGATATTTCAGCTTCAGAAACGCATGTCATATTTTTGAAGATAACACCATCGTATGATAGGGTCAGTTACATATCTGATAATTTTTTATCCACTTTCTACTCTTCATATAATAGAACTTTATTTCTGTGGAAACAGAAGACTTGCTTCTCCTAAGCGTTCAATATGCTGAAAGTAATTTTGTTTACGTTGGTAACAATAGCAGTCCCTGCTTTGTGCCTCCTTCATCTTGGTAAGAGCTTAGCTATAAAAATAAAATATTAATGTTACTAAAAAAAAAACATTAAAAATTATAGAGGTAAACATATTCTACAAATTATATTAAATTAATCTTGCACCCACATAAGAAGTGACACAACCCATTTTTAATCCCGTCATGGGGTACTAGGAAGGGCTATAGCATTAACCCTAGTTCCAACCTGTCTATGTGATTAACAGTGACTCATAATACACGCTAAATTTATAAGCCTATTGCAGCCATAGTCCTTGCCTATCTAAATGCCAATTAAATACAATCAGGGAAGAGGAGAGTTGGCAATTCCTTCGTAACCGATATGCTTTTCTAGCCTCGAAACATCTGAGGAAAGGGGTGAGAGTGGGGAGGGTATGTGAAACTAGCTGTCTCCTTTTCTTTGATTAGATGTGTCGCCCTTTTGGATTCACTAAGATGTTAGGACAGTTTAGCAAAAATGAAACAAAATTCAGTACATGCATATACAATGGCTGCAATCCTCCTTGTAAGGAGGTGTGGCTAAATCAAAGTACACACATTCACCAGAAGCTAATATACTGCAAAGGCTCAATGACTCTTTTCAGCTCCTTAGGGATTAAGAACTGCCACAATTTCTCTCCACCACTCCTGTTTGGATCATCCACAGGTTAGATGGACAAGAATATTTTAATATATAAAATATTTATTGACGTTTTTGAAAGAATATCCTGCTACTGTGGTGCAATTTCATGTAGTTATTGTTATTTATTAGTTATTGCTTGTGTTTCTGGTATCTTGTAGTGTTTTTGGTTTTGTGTCACCGAGTATCAGACAGTATGACCTGTATTATTTTGAGTAGATTACTCATTTTGTGTGGTTAGTTTATATGTTAGCTTTGTAACCTTGGGTGGTGTGGTGGTGAGGTGGGAACAGAGCCCTCTCGAGGGTACTGAATTACTGGGCATTGGGTGGGATTGAGAGAGTGGAAGGATAGGCTGGGCAGGTTGTTAGCCGTTTCATGTATTTTGTTTTCATGGTTTGTGGTTTCCTTTATTCAGGTCAGTTGTTTATGTTGATAAATGCTATATCATACAAACTACATCACTGCATCAATTATCTGGACCAGTGGCGAGTGCTGACTGATGAATGTTTTGCTCATATTTTTAATTACTTTACAAGATATCTAGGTCAATTAAATGTCATAGCGGTAAAGGGGAAATTGAGTAGTGAAATGATTAAGTCACATGGTGGGAAGCGAGATGTTGCTGCATGGTTAAAGAAGGTGGAATTAGTGGCAGAATTGATGGGTCTTAAAGATTTGGTTAGCTTTATACCTCTGTTTCTGGAAGGGGATGCACTAACACTGTATCTGGTGATACAGGAGGCTTTTGCACATGATATGTTTGAAACAAATGGAAGGCTAATGAGGTTGCGGTGGTTAGGTGATCAAGAAATTGTACATATATTTACAAAAGAAATAAGGAGATTAGCTGGGTGGATTGAAGAAGGCTTGGAGAGAGATGTAAAGTTAGCAATTGTCACTGGATTCCCGGACCACATATCAGTGGAATTATAGCAGATAAAGAATATCAAGTCATTGAGAATGGATCATTTATTGGTTAGGGGTAAGGTGTTGTTGACAGTAGGAGGTGAAGAGGTTGTGGCAGTAGCTAGTAAAGGATTGACAGCAATGAACAATCGGCAAACCCTACATCACCAGCAAGATTTGCCAAGTGGCATAAAGAAAGAGACACATGGGTTCAGAGGCCGATGTTTTATGGGTGGAAGACCACACATGTTAGGGAGTGAAAGGAGCCAACAACAGCCATCATCTGCTACTAATGTGGAAAACAGGGATGTACAGCTAGCCGCAGTGATCAGGGATATGACCAAAGTGGGTTAGTGCACAGAAGCAACCCCTTTAATATAGTAAAGGCTCTCCTAAGTATTCTGCCAGTAATGGAAGTCTTGGTAGGTAGAAGAGAGGCAAAAGCATTAATGGATTCCGGCTATTCAACCACTGTGATGGCTGCCCGATTAGCTGGAAGGTGCTTTGAGGGAGAGGAAAGGAGTTGATGATTGTTAATGGAGGATAAATTAGATGTGAAGGTACCTGCAAAGTTGAGTTGTTAATACAGGGCATCCAACTAAAAATTAGGGCCCTTGTTCTTACTGATGGCACTGAAGTAGTACTGAGCATGAATGTGATCAGTCAGTTTGGCAAATTACATTTGTAAATAGAAGATTGAAATTTGCCCAAGAGTCGAAAGGGAGCAGGCTCAAGGCACTGTGGCTGTGGGGAGAGATGGGAGAATTGGCAGGGTGACTGAGGCTATTATAACAAAATCCACCTGGGGGGAATAGAGCAGCATTTATAGGTAGAGCAACAAGAGATAGCATGCCTGTAGCATAGTAAAAGAGGAATTTGAGTTACATAAGAAGGTGGTGAAGAATGGTACAGAGAAGTGAGCTGCACCATATAAGATTGAGGACAAGGATTTTGGAAGTAACAACTATTGAAATATGAAAGAAGAACCTGTTGGTTAACAAGTTTGAGTTATGGGTTGTGTTTGGAGCCACAAATTATGACAATGACCCTCAAGAATGCATGAGGAAAGGTAAAAATGCTAGAGGATGCACAAACTCATATATTGTTAATATAGTGGTGGGCAAAACAGTGGTAATGCCCTCTGAAGTAGTAGAGCATTTGGCCAGGTTGGGGTGGTTACTAAGTAACCAGAACCAATGGGAGGAGGGATCATGTTGGGACTGGAATTGGAGAATGATTGAAAGGGTGAGCTTGTTTTCAGAAAAGGTAATGAGTTTCTGGAAGTGAAGGATAAAATAAGTAGGAAAAAGGTTTTCTCTGCATGTGGAAAATTAGTGGGCCACTATACTGCTTTGGGATGGCTTTGTGTGGCTTGTAATTACATAAAGAGATGAACTGAAGGTATATGATGAGAGGATGAGGTTGGAGGGGAATCGTGATGATGATTCGGGATGTTGTAGAAAGAGTAAAAAGTGAAGATCTTGTAAGAGGGAGGTGGTATGCACCACAAGCAAACAGACTGGTTGTATGGTGTTATGCAAGTAGCATAGCAACTGGTGTGATGTTGGAAACTATGGTCACATTAATGTGTCAGAGCTGGATGCTGTGATGAAAGGAGTTAATTAAGTTTTAAATTGGGACTTGCTAGGGACTGAGGTTAGAACTGACTGCAGCAACAGTATTGGGTTGGATCAACACTGTCTTGATTGCTGAAAACAGAGCTCATACAAAAATAGCTGCTGAGATTATTGTAAAACACTGCCTTGGAATGATGAGGGAAATGATCAATGAGTTGGGTTGTGGGTGATATTAGTCTTTATGCCATCAGGACAGAAAAAAACAGATGTTCTAACCAGAGTGAAGACAATTTGGCTTGGGATACCAGAGAAGAGGAAGGAGGGAAAAACTAAAAATATGTTGCATAGTCCAAGTGTGGGGGAGTTGCATCATATGCATCACATGTGGGGCTGATAGCCCACTGTTTGTGGGTAGAAAGATTGATCCTACAGCCACGAGGGATAAAGTTTGGCAAGTGGTAAGAAGCTACATCCAAAAGCATCAAGATCATATAAGATGGAGAAAATTAGAGTTGAGAGTGATTGGATAAGATTGGCAAATGATGCATCTTATTATCAGAAGGGGGTGTAATTAATTATCTATGGTACTTTATGGTTCAGGTCGATTTGCAATCTGGAGGGAGTTGAGGACTAAAGACTGCAGAGGAGATTGTGGGTGTGCTGAACGAGGTCTTTTCAGAGAATGAGAATTAACAGTGACATATAAAGAAGGAGAAGAACCACTACGACGATCGCAGCAAGAGGGACGGCCACCAGGGTGGATGAAAGATTACATAGTGGGAGACTGTAGTGTTGAAGAGTAGATTGATATAGAGTTTAAGGGAGGTGTGGGTGCGTTGTAAACTCGCATAGTTATTGTTATTTATTAGTTACTGCTCGCCCCTTGGTGGCAGGCACAGCATCAAAGAATAGCCCCAATGTATTCCCTGCGTGTCGTAAGAGGCAACTAAAAGTGGACAGGGCGAGGGGACTAGGAATCCCCCCCTTGTATTAAGCTCCTGTGAGACATCAAAGAAGAAGGGGAGTAGTGGGGAGAACAACTTCTCCCTAAACTCTAGTTTTGGGATGTCTAAATGTGCGTGGTTGTAGTATGATAGAGAGAAAAAGATGTGAGATTGGATATATGTTTGGTAGGAGGAGGATGGATGTATTGGCATTGTGTGAGACGAAGATGAAAGGAAAAGGAGAAGTGGCATTTGGTGATGTGACAGTTAGGGTGTCTGGGGTTGAAAAGGGGAGAGTGAGAAAAGGTGTGGCATTATTGCTGAGTGAATGGATGGTAAATAAGGTAGTGGAATGGAAAGATGTGTCATCTAGGCTGATGTGGGTGAGGGCTAGGATAGGTAGGGAATATTGGGCTTTTGTTAGTGGGTATGGGCCATTATGTGAGAGAAGTGAGGAAAAGCAGGATGACTTCTGGAATGAGTTAACTAGGTGTGTGGATGGCCTGAGTAGAAGGAACTATGTAGTTTTGTTGGGTGACTTGAATGCCAGGGTGGGTGATGGAGAGGTAGAAGGTGCTGTAGGAAAGTATGGGGTACCAAGTGGGAATGAGAGTGGCGAGAGACTGTTAGATATGTGTGGAGCAAGAGTTTCTGATAGGTAATAGTTTTTCCAAGAAGAAGGTAATAAATAAGTATACATGGATTAGAGTGTCAAATTGAAGAGTGAAAGAAAGAGCATTGATGGATTATGTGTTGGTAGCAAAGAGCATGATTAGTAAAGTGAAAAGTGTGCATCCATATAGGAGTGAGGCTGCTAGGATGTCTGATCATTTTTTGGTTGAAGCAAAAGTGGTAGCAGCAAAAGAGTGGGGAAATAGAGTGAGGGGATGTAGAAGGGAAATGGTGAAGGTGAAAGAGTTGAAAAAGCCAAAGAAGAGACAAGAATATCAGGACAGGTTGAAAGTGGCATATGACAGGGTGAAAGAAAGAGAAGTTTGGGAGTTAGAGGAGGAATGGGGGTTGATGAAAGAGAGTTTTGTGGGACATGCAAGTGATGTGTGTGAAAAGAGGTTTGTTGGAGATGGCATGAGGAGGGGCAGCGAGTGGTGGAATGAAGTGGTGAAAATGAAGGTGGAAGAGAAAAAGAGGGCTTTTGAGGAATGGCTGCAGTGTAAAAGTAGGGAGAAGTATGAGAGATATAGGGAGAAAAATGTGGAAACCAAGCGGAAGGTTGAGGAAGAGAAGAGGTTGGCAAATGTTAGGTGGGGACAGGATTTTAGTAGGTCATATGAGGAGAATAAAATGAAGTTTGGGAAAGAAGTGACAGAGAGTAAGGAAGGGTGGATCGAGGATGGAAGAGACAGTGAAAAATGTGAATGGACAGATGTTAAGAGGGAACGATGCAAGGCAAAGATAGGCAGAATATTTTGAGTGCTTGTTGAATGTTGAGGAAGATAGAGAGGCAGCTATAGTGGCAGTGGGGGGTGTTCAAGTGCCAGTAATGGGAGATGAAAATGAGAGAGAGTTTACAAGAGAGGAGGTGAAAAGGGCATTGTATGAAGCGAAAGCAGGTAAAGCACCTGGAATGGATGGTGTGAGAGCGGAGATGTTGAAAGAAGGGGGTGTGACTGCATTGGAATGGTTAGTGAGTGTTTAATATATGTTTTATGTTGTTAGTGGTGCCAGTGGAATGGGTGATTGCTTGTATAGTGCCCCTATACAAAGGTAAGGGAGATGTGCATGAATGCAGTAATTTTAGGGGTATAAGTTTGTTGAGTGTGGTAGGAAAAGTGTATGGTAGGATACTGGTTAATAGGATTAGGGATAAAACAGAAAATGTGATTGCAGAAGTGCAGAGTGGTTTTAGGAGAGGTAGAGGTTGTATAGATCAGATTTTTATAGTTAGGCAGTTATGTGAGAAATATTTAGCAAAGGGTAAGGATGAGTATTTTGCATTTTTGGATCTGGGGAAAGCATATGATAGAGTTGAGAGAGAGGCAATGTGGAATGTTTTGAGATTATATGGAATTAATGGTAAATTGTTGCATGCAATGAAGGGTTTATATGAGGGCAGTAGAGCTTGTGTTAGGGTAGGGAATGAAGTGAGTTAGTGGTTTCCAGTGAGTGTGGGATTTAGACAGGGATGTATGATGTCACCATGGCTGTTCAATTTGTATATTGATGGAGTCATAAGAGAGGTAAATGAGCGAGTGCGAGGTTGAGGTTTGAGAATGGTAGATGGGGATGATAATGAGTGAGAGCTGAATCTGTTGCTGTTTGCAGATGATGCTTTGGTGGTGGCAGATTCAGAGGAGAAGCTGTGTCAGTTAATGTCAGAATTTGGAATGGTGTGTGAGAGAAGGAATTTGCAAGTGAATGTGGGAAAGAGTAAGGTTATGAGGTGTACAATGTTATGTTGAATGGAAAGACACTTGAGGAAGTTGATCAGTTTAAGTATTTAGGCTCGGTTATAGCTGCATATGGTGGAGTGGAAGCAGATGTGTGTCGCAGAGTGAATGAAGGATGTAAAGTGTTGGGTGCGTTGAAAGGAGTGATGAAGAATAGAGGGTTGGAAATGAATGTTAAGGAAGATTTGTATGAGTATGTGGTTGTGCCAACTGTGATATATGGATCAGAGTTATGGGGTATGAAAGTAAGTGAGAGACGGAAACTAAATGTGTTTGAGATGAAATGCCTGAGGAATAAGATTGGTGTATCTCGGTTGGATAGGGTTAGGAATGAAGTGGTGAGAGCAAGAACGGGTGTGAGGAGAGAAATTGCAGCCAGAGTAGATATGAGTGTTCTGAGATGGTTTGGCCATGTGGAAAGGATGGATGATGAAAGACTGCTGAAAAAGGTGATGAATGCGAGAATTGATGGGAGAAATGCTAGAGGGAGGCCTAGGTTTGGATGGATGAATGGAGTATGGAGAGCACTGAATGCTAGGAGGATGGATGTGAGGGAAGCAAGCGAGCGTGCTAGGAATAGGAATGAGTGGCGAGCGATTGTGATGCAGCTCTGATGGGCATCTGCTGTTACCACGGGCCTGCATCTTACAGAGGTAGCCTTGTGGTAGGGGCAGTAGAGGAGTTGGCAGTTGTGAAGCGACACTGGCTGTGGAAGAGCCAGGAGGATGGGCTGTGTCACTCCAGTAGTGCCATCTGAATGGTCACTAGCTCACTCGTCATTGCCCATAGAGCAAAGTAATCCCCTTATTGTTTTCTTTTTTGATGTCGGCTACCCCCCAATTAAAATGGGAAACAGCCAAGGTAGATAGAAAATAGATAGAATAGCTTGCGTTATTGGCTTCTTGTAATATTTATTGCTTTATGTCATCGAATATTGGCAGCATAGCCCATATTTCTTATATTAAATTACTTATTTTGATTGCTTTGTTTATTAGATTATTGAGATTGAGTGACATGGTGGTGAGTTGATAACAGACGAGTGAGGGGAACCTCTTGAGGATATTGTATTCTAAGGCATTGGCATGGAATGAGATAGAGGTAGAATAGGCTGGCAGGTAGTTAGATGTTTCCCGAACTGTATTTTGTTTTTTTCCAGGTCTGTGTTTAATTCTATGCAGGTCTGTTGTTTTTGCTGATAAGTGCCATGACAAACAAAATATATTATTGTGTCAATTATCTGGACCAAGTGCTTGTGGCGAGTAGGGAATTTATATCCTTTTTTTTATTACTGTATTCTTTCTCTCAATTATATATCAGTAACAACTATAATTAATAACTCTGTAGCTAAAGAGAAGTGAAATATTTTTTACATAAATCCCCCCCCAAAAAAAAGAAAAAAACATTGCAAACTGTTTGCACAAGTGTGCACAATCTGCGAATAGCTAGCTACCCAAGACCAAATTTTCAGCAACAGTTTGCCAAATGCTAAAATAGTTTGATTTATTTTATTAGAACTTATTAGACAAGATAATTTGTGTATAAAGAGTTAACTGTTTAAATAATTTGCATTTAATAATTTATTACTTGTAATATGACTGACTGAGGACTATATTAACACACTGATTAAAGTGCTAGATGTAGGAAGTGTCAAAACTTCTAGCCTTAAACCCCAGCTCCAACATGTCTTTGTCCACCCTAATTCGAATGAGAATTAACAGGAACATATAAAAGAAATAAAATGGCAAAACAAAATCTAAGGTAGTAAAGTTCAATGATTTCACCGAAAGCAAGGTGCACTCCATCTGAAGCTGCAAAACTTACACAGTCTCTCTTTAAAAAAAAAAAAGTAACTTACAGAAATTTGGAGTCCCAACCATACATTCTGGAGAGGCTAATGGTTGGGTCTTTGTGCTGGGTGTTATGCATTCGTATCGTATTAGTGTTATTACTTATCTAAAAGATTGATGCTGTCGAGCATCCCAATTACCCTGGAGAAACAAGTAGGGTGGGAAATGTGACAATCCTTTATCCCCAAGGAGCTATGAGGAGTGATTGAGGTATGTTTGATTCCTGATCACTGTGTGCTTTGATTTGGCCACCCTGCAGGTATTGCATCTTGTTGAATACACGAAGGTGACTCTGGAAGATTAAAATGAAGAAAAGCAGACTAGCAGGTAGTTCTTCTCATGCAAAACCTATAAAGTAGATATTGTTGGAACCGTTTAAAGCTCTACACCAATAAGCAGTTCGAATATGAGATAAATCTACAATGAACAAAGACAGCAATGGCAAAACGAAAATAAACAAACACTTGACGTTATAATGCAACCTCCCTGGACTTTGAGGATGGGACAAGGTTAGTGAAAATGCATCCCAAGGAAATAACAACTACAGGTAAAAGAAAACAGGAAACACAGGAGAAGACTAAGAAAGGAAATTGGATATTTTGAAAAAAAAAAAACAACAACAACTAACCTATGCCATCTGCAAACTGGAGCCCACTGATAAAGGCACCAGGTTGTCTTTAATCCTAGCAGAAAATATTAAGATCGACTATAATTGCAGAGGCTGGGAGACTCCATCAATGATACTTGTTCAGGATTTAATATATCACCTTTTGCAATCAAAGCACATTAATGAAGACTTTAGAACAGGTAGATTCAATAAGAAGCTAAAAATTACAAAAAACAGAGATATCGTGAAGTACTTTGTCATATCTACATCATATTTAAAGCAAATATGATAGAAATCTTTTGAGATACCCCTTCATCCACGAATTTCTTTCCTTGATACTTGACAGCTATCAGCAGAAGCTAAGAATGGCAGGGATGATGCAGCCCTTCTACCTCACTGCCTCTCTTTAAGATATGAAAATATTAGCAAATTAGAAGAACAAATCTGCTATCTTCGAACGAATATATAAATAACTAAAGAAAGAGATTTTTTCATCAGATTCACGAGTAAGCAACTCAGTCAACTAAATATGAGGTTTTATCATTATTCTCAGAGATTAAATATCTTAATACATTAAAGAGCGACATATTATCATTATGATCAAATGACAAAATAATTTAAGTACCTGAAAAGAGAAATGTTTTTCCAGTGCTGAAGAGTAAACACCCAAGGCAACAACACGGATGACATTTCAGCAGTTCCGCTTAAATCCTTCTCTTCACATTTCACTTTCCATTGTTCATACTTTTTCCTTTGCAAACTTGATTAACAATAAGAAATAAAGCACCGTTTGCGCCACAGTATGGGTCACAGATAGTCCCCATTGAAATAGGGGTAACAATAAACGGTAATAAGACATTAATTGTCTGTATTTTTTCCCAGAACAATACAATGTGGATCCTAATGAAGTTACTGTGTCGGGTATTTCGGCTGGTGGAGCTATGGCTACCCAGTTTCATGTCATCCACTCATCCGAGGTCAAAGGAGCTGCCATGTTCGCTGGAAGTAAGTGCACAGAATTTTTCTTTTCATTCATAATTTGCGTTTTCAGTCTATTTCACTTAAAGATATGTAGCTTTCTTTAATGATATAATGCAGAATCATATTTTGAATACCCTGCAGTTCTCATCACTTCTATAGTCTTGTCACCTCCAGCAATAGACTCAAATTATAGATAAACCTACACTAATAAACATCATTCACAACTTAAGAATATTAAGGTCAGATCTTGTCTCTGTAATTTATTTAACTTCAGTCAATGGAGTACTTTGAAAATAAATAAAAAGCGCTTGGAAGAGAGATAAAGAGTACTTTTCTGAGTCTCCATGCAGCCCAACAAGAATCTCTCTCTTCAGTGAAGGAGTATACAGCGTGGAAATGAGTTGCTCGCGAAACAGGGTTGGCACCAACAGTTCCATTTTTCACATTGGTGATCCATTTTACAAACTCTCAAAGACAATGAGGGTCTAGGCTCCAACCAATGGAGAATTCAGAAAATATGCTGTCTCTCTCGTCATTGCTACCAAGCCAGCAGACAACAATTTAATCTTTCCAAAATATAAATTAAGATGTCTAAGGTTTCCTTTATAAGAAGGGAAGTTGATGACCTAAACTCCTCTCCCTTTGACAAATTTTTATGTTCCTTAGCCAAAGACCTCTCCAGTAACTTCTGTAACTCGGGCTTTCCCCCTCTCATTCGTTCTGATGGTTTTATAGCTTGCTCTCCCATTGAAAAAGCCACTCTCTTTGGCTCTCATATATCTGCCAACTCTTTCGTAAATGATTCCAGCACACCTCTCCCTCAAATTTTACCCCTCTCTAATCCTATGCCCTCCCTTATCCTTTCTTCATGCAAAGTTCATAAGGTTCTTTTCTCACTAAAGACAAACAAGGCACCTGGTCGGGATGGTATCCCTGCAAGGTTCCTTAAAGAGTTTGCATATGAACTGGCTCCCGTGCTTTGCCATCATTTTTGCCTCATTCTGTCAACCAGTATCTTTCCTTCATCTTGGAAGCATGCTCTGGTGGAACCTAATCCTAATAAGGGTGACCGCTCTATACCTTCAAACTACCGACCTATTGCACTAACCTCTTCTATCGGTAAAGTTTTCGAAACTTTGCTCAATGATCACTTTTTGAAACAGCTTGAATCTATCTCACTTATCTCCTATCACCAGTACGGCTTCTGCAAGGCAAGATCCACTGATGACATTTTGTCCTATCTTACTCATGTATGGTCGTCTTCTCTGAGGAACTATGGGGAATCCTTTGTCGTCGCCCTTGACATCTCTAAGGCATTTGACAGAGTCTGTCACAAGGCTTTGTTGGCCAAACTCCCAGCCTATGGCTTTACCCCTTCTCTCTGTTCCCTGATTTCCAGTTTTATTTCAGACCGTTTTATATCTGTAGTTGTTGAGGGTGCAACTTCTAGCCCATTCCCTGTTACCAGTGGTGTTCCACAGGGCTCTGTTCTTTCACCTATTCTGTTCCTTCTCTCCATCAATGATCTTCAGTCCCCATCTCCCTCTCTTCTTCACGCCTTTGCTGACGATTCTACCCTTCATTTTCCTCTGCTCTTTCTTCAGAACCTTCATTTGCTTCTCGTAATTAGTCTCATATCACTCTTTCTTCTTCTCTCAACTACGATTTGCAGAGGGTATCTGAGTGGGGCACCCAAAATTTTCTTAAATCTAGTGCCTCCAAGACACAGTATCTGGCTTACTCTTTATCTTCTTCTCCTCCTAATAGCCCTATTGTCTTCGAAGCTAACGAAATTTACCCTCTTAAGTATTTCACCATATTAGGAATTCATATAGCCTCTAACTTGTCTTGGAAAAATCTTATAATCCAAGTTTTTAATCTGCATCCAAAAAATTGGGGGTTCTGTTTCATTTTCATCATTACTTATCCGTCGCTGCATGGAATAGTGTTCACACATATGGGGTGCTTCTTATTATAATTATCTCCTTGATAGAGTTGAATCTAAGGCAGTCAGATTCATTAATGACCATTCTGTTACTTCTAATCTGGATTCTCTTTCTCTTTGCTGTAAAGTATCATCCCTTTCTCTTTTTTATCGCTACTACTTCCATCACTGCTCTGATGAGTTGGCGAGTTGCATCCCTTCCCCACTGCCGAGGCCGTGTATCACTAGCCAAGAGGCCTCATCTCACATGTACTGTGTGGAGATTTGTAGCTCTCGGATCGGTCTGTGCAGTGACTGTTTCTATCTCATCTACCTCCAGACTCTTGAAGTCTCTTCCTCCTTCCGTCTTTGCTAATTCTTATAACTTATCTTCCTTCAAAAAGTGGATCTCTTGTCATCTCAGGGCCTAATCCTTCCATATCTCTAGGTTCTCAGTACTTTGCCTATTCACTTAGTCTGTCATTTTCCTTTGTGTGTCCTTACCTCATCTCTGTCTTGTCCATAATCTTTTTCTTTTCTTTCGTCTTGGTGCTTTCTTATTGCACGAGCCTTTATTGATGAAGGCAGTTTTTTTTTGCCTGTGTATTGTTGATGGAGTATATCATTGAAGATATTCTTCCTGAGAGTAGAGGCACTGAGGACATGAGGAGGAACTATCCGAAAGGAGATTACATCAAAATGAATGAGCTTTTTGCAGTTATTGACTGGAGAACCTTATTTTACAACAAATCTGTACAAGAAATGTATGACATCTTTTGTGAGAAATATGGGAAGATAGTAGATTGCTGCATACCTGTCACCAAAGTAGGTGTAATTCATGCCAGAGAGAAATGGTTCGATAATGGGTGTAAAAGAGCTAAGGAGTGGAGAGACAAATGCTGGAAAAGGTATAGGAGGAGAAAAAACATAAATGCCTGGCAAACCTACAAAAGAGCAAGAAATGACTACCTAAGTAAAAGGAGAGAGGCAGAGAGAGACTATGAGAGGGACATCACCAGGAAGGCTAAAGAAAATCCCAAGCTTTTCCACAGCTTTATCAGAGGAAAACTGAAGGTAAAAGAACAGGTTTTAAGGCTAAAGAGAGTGGATGGAATCTTCACTGAGACGGATGAAGAGATCTGCAAAGAATTGAACAAGGAATTTCAGTCAGGTATTTACAGTAGAAAATACCCCACCCCCTCAGATTGCAGTGATAGAAGCTCAAGGGCCGGTATTAGAGAACATCAACCTTACAGCCACAGAGGTATGCAAAGCGCTGATGGATTTAGATGTTCATAAAGCTACAGGTCCTGATGACATATACCCTCATGTGCTTAAAAAATGCACAAACTCAATATCAGTGGCACTAAGTATCATATTTAAAAAGTCACTGGAGTCAGGGGAGATTCCAAGATGCTGGAAATAAGCAAATGTGATACCTATCTTCAAAAAGGGAAGGAGGGATACGGCTCTGAACTATAGACCAGTTTCCTTGACCAGCATAGTTTGCAAAGTTATTGAGAAACTACTAAGGAAACATATCTCTCTTCACTTGGAATCCTTCAACTTTTTGTCAGTGAGGCAACATGGCTTCAGAGAAGGTAGGTCAACAGTAACAAACTTATTAGAATTTTATGATGAGGTAAGCCAAATCTTACAGGAAAGAGAGGGCTGGGCAGATTGCATATTCCTAGACTTCCAGAAAGCGTTTGACACTGTTCCACATGGGAGACTTATTAGGAAGCTGCAATCAATGGCTAGAATAGGTGGAAATGTTTTGGAATGGATAAACACTTACTTAGAAGGAAGGGATCAGAGGGTTAGAGTAAGACACTCAGTGTCTGAATGGAGAAGAGTTAGTAGTGGAGTTCCACAGGGTTCAGTTTTAGGGCCACTTTTGTTCATTGTATATGTACATGACCTACCAGAGTCTGTAAATTCATTCATGAATATGTTTGCAGATGATGCAAAGATTGTGAAGAAAGTAAAAAACGAGAACAATGGTAGAGAACTGCCGGAGGATGTAAATAGTCTGCATGAGTGATCAGAAAAGTGTCTAATGAAATTCAATACTTTAAAATGTAAGGTAATGAGAATGGGTACAAGTGCAAGAAGGCCCAAGCTTGACTTCTCGGTGGCTGGAGTACAACTTCAAGAGACAGAAAATGAGAGAGATCTAGGAGTAAACATACTGGCAGATTTGTCTCCAGAAATACATATAAATGGCATAGTAAGGGCAGCATATGCATTCTTATCAAATGTAAGGGTAGCCTTCAGGCACATGGACAAGGAAATGTTCAGAAATATTTATGTAACCTATGTGAGGCCAAAACTCGAATATGCAGCCCCCCTTTTGGAATCCACACTTGATAAAGCACATAGCTAAGCTTGAAAAAGTTCAAAGACATGCCACGAAACTGGTGCCAGAAATACACAATCTCAGTTATGATGAGAGGCTGAGGGAATTAGACTTACCATCACTCGAAGCTAGAAGATTGAGGGTGAATATGGTGACAGTCTTTAAATTCCTTCATGGTTATGATAGAGTGGATAGGGATCGATATTTTGATTTGGCTGGCTCTAGAACTAGAGGTCATAGTTTGAAGCTTGGTAAGAAAAGTTCTTTGCAGGATGTAAGGAAATACTTTTTCAGTGTAAGAGTAGTTGATAATTGGAATTGGCTAAGCGAGGAGGTAGTTAATGCTATCTCAATCCATAGTTTTAAGGACAGGTATGATAAGTATGACTAAGTCTAAAATGGAACCGATCAGGAGACGGGAAGATACGAGCTTTGGGCTCTCTCCCGTAAACACAATTAGGTAATCACAATCAGGTAATCACTCATAAAAATAAGGAGAAAGGAGGACAAGTGTTGATGGGTAGTATGTGACTCAAAAATATGCTTTTCCTTACTCAATGTGCCATTTTCTGTTGTCTTCGTGCATCAGAAAAAATTAGCATTTAAAACAGCAGGATTATCCCTTGAAGTTAAAATAGTGATCTGTATCACATAACAAAATACTAGGGTGTGTCATGTGGGAGTAAATCAATGAGCATTTTGAAGAATCTTTTCTTTGACGGGTACATTGTGCGTGTAAAATAAGAAGTAATATGGGGAAGACTGATAATAATCTGCGATAAATACTTAATTGTAATGACAAATGCCTGGGTGACCAAATCATTTCCCAGATTCTCATGTCCCATGAGATGTTGGGATTGGGTGTGCAAGTATGGAATCCATTCTGCTCCTTTTCTACTTTGAAGCTCTGAAAGGTGGACCCGTGAAAGAGGTGACCAAATTCAGGGCCAAAAAATATATACATATAGTGATGGAATAAGCAAGCCCTGCTACTATCCTCGCAAAAACCAACTACATCACCCAACACAACTACCAGTCTTAACCTCTACTATCGTTGAAGTATTCAAAGCTTAAACAACTCTCATGCTTGAAACATCTTGAATCTAACGTGCTAATTTTTTATCACCAGAATGCCTTCCACAAGGCAAGATCAACTGGTAACCTCCTGTCCTATCTCACTCATGTATGGTCATCATCTTTTAAGAACTATGGACAAATCTATATTATCGCCCTTGATATCTCTAAGACTATTGACAGAATGCGGCACAAGGCTCTGCTAGCCAAACCTCCTGCTTATTACTTAATCCCTTCTCTCTGTTCTCTAATTTCCAGTGTTCTTTCTGACTGTTTTCTAACTGAGCTTGTTGGCAGCGCAACGGCTAGCTCGTTCCCATTTACCTGTGGTATTCCAGAGGGTTCTGTTCTCTCACTTACTCTGTACTTTGCTTGGCACCATCACTAAAATGAACATCTTAATCTACATTTCATAAACAAACTCAGTATAGGCTTTAGTAAAAGAGATTACAGTTTCCATATTATGGCGAAAAGATGAGAGAATACAAGGTAAAGTACAAATAACTTATCTGCTTGTTAGAGGTGTAATCCAAGCAACTCAGAAGCCTAGTGAGACAGACTATTATTACCTGGCTTGGTAACAAGAACGATAGGGACAGTGCATTTCTAAACACTCTGCGAGTTGGGTCTAGACTCCAACTTGCCAGTAGAGCCTGCAAAATGGATAATTAATGTGAGTGTGTTATTGAAAATATTAGTCCAGTGTCTTCATAGCAACCTGATTTTGGTTTAGCTGCACATTCACAGTTGAAAAACCTCTTAGCAGGATGCATGGAAGCAAAAATAAAATATAAAGTATCTATTTTATTGCTTTGGCTTGCTCTTAGGGACTACTATCTTCACAAAAATAAAACAAAAAGAATTGCAAACATCCATAGAGCAGGGAAAGGCAAAAATAATGAAAGTAACTTTTGAGAGAGGGGACAAATGCAAAGAATGATTGATGAGGGCAAAAAACCTAAAAGACCCTCAAGAATTAAGGACAGTCTTTATTAGATCATATGGAACTCAGAAAGAGATGGATCGATTCACAAGCGTGTTGCATGATGCTGTAAAGGCTCAATGAGGGAAGAAATGAAGACGATAAGAATATTTTTTGTTTCAGGGTTCTGCCAGTCAAGGGGTGATAAAGAGGATAATGATAGGAAATCAGGGGATGCAGATTCATTAAGATTGCAGTACAAGAATGCTGATGGGATAGATGGCAAGGGAGTAAAATTAAAAGATAGGATTCACGACAGAATGGCAGATATAGTAGCGGTTACAGAGACTAAGTTAACTGAAAACAAAAACAGTGTCCCAGATTTTCCTAAGGGCTTCAGAATAATGAGGGCTGAAAGTTCTGAGAGGACTGGTGTAGGGATAACATTGCTTATAAGTGAAAGATTCATGCTGAATAAAATAAACTTTGCTATAAATAGAGAGTTCAAAGAATTTCTTGTTGCTCACAGAAATACTAATTCAGATAGCATTATAATAGCTGTTGTATATAACCCATCAAGGAATCACCAAAGGCTAAAGGCTTATGGGGAAAGTCATATAAGTACTATGGAAGTAATAAACTCAGTTGTTATCATCACACGGGAAAGAAAGTGTGAGATTTTAATTATGGGATATTTAATCATAGAGGGATAGCTTGGACTAATCTTGACCCACACATTGGGGAAGATATTTTTGAGGCAAGATTCCTAGATTGTGTACAAAGGATATTTCCTTAACCAGCATGTACTGGAACCAACGAGGTCAATGGGTTGGGATAAACTATCACTGCTTGATCTAATATTCACAGATAAGGTGTTGGTTATTGAAAAAAAATGAGTATGAACCTCCAAATGATTAAAAAATGAGTGAAAGAGAGCTAAGGAGAAAAAGTATAAATACCTGACAGACTTACAGTGAGCAACAAATGATTACTTACGTTAAAGGAAAGAGACACAGAGGGATTATATATGTTCAGGTATAAAAAAAAATATTTCCATTAATACAATCGTTCTTCTGTTACAAAACTAAGACTGCACTTATAAACAGACACGCAAATGAGCAAATAAGTAAGAGGCTGATACATACACTTACAGTGAACAGAAATGTAGCTTATCTAAGAAATTAAAATTATCTTGAGTTAACAGATGTATGCACAATTACCAATAACCAATGAATAATCAGATAACTGAGGATAGCGTATATATACTACTACTACTACTACTACTACTACTACTACTACTACTACTACTACTACTACTACTAATACCAATTATAATAATAATAATAATAATAATAATAATAATAATAATAATAATAATAATAATTATTATTATTATTATTATTATTATTATTATTATTATTATTATTATTATTATTATTATTATTATTATTATTATTATGGATTATGACTATTATCACCGAACAGTGATATTACAGACGACGCTACTATCATCATCCCATAAAGGCAATTGAGAAGTAACAACATATTATATTAGATTATCGGTGAAAATACTGAAAAACATATTATCACCGACCGGTGATAACAAAGCCACTGTTCTTTTCACTGTGCGGTGACTAGGTTAGGTTAGGTTAGGTCAGATTAGGTTCTTTTCACTGTGCGGTGACTATAAAGGAATCAGCAATATAACTGTACGGTGATAATACAAACAGCCTTATTATTATTATTATCATTATTATTATTATTATTATTATTATTATTATTATTATTATTATTATTATTATTATTATTATTATTATTATTATTATTATTATTATTATTATTATTATTATCATCATCATTATTATTATTATTATTATTATTATTATTATTATTATTATTATTATTATTATTATTATTATTATTAGTAGTAGTAGTAGTAGTAGTAGTAGTAGTAGTAGTAGTAGTAGTGGTGGTAGTAGTAGTAGTAGCAATAGTATCAGTAGTAGTAGGTTATCTCTTTCAAATAGGGCAATGTCTGCTTCCAGGATTTCCACTTTGTGTTGTAAGCTTCCACCTCTTCAGCTTCTGCTTCCATATTTGCACCTTATCCGCAAAACTTTCAAATATTCAATGTAGATCTGATGGGTTGAGTGTTTTACCACACTCAACGGTTTTTCACTCGAAATTTGAGACTGATAGAGTTTATCAAGTCCTCCATTTGATGAGTTATTCAGAACACTTGAGCTGGGAGTGATTATTTTTGAAATGATTTCATTTTACCTGCCTCTTAATGATATGTTTTCCACTGTGTTGTGAAAAGAGCTCCACTACTTTTGGGAGCAATAACTGACTCGTTTTGCATAGTGTTTTTTTTTTATTTTTTTCAATTCTCCTTTGATGATATGAAGTGAATGCTGGAAATCTGTATCCAGTGATGAGGTGAACACTTCAGGAAAAATATTGATATCTATACACAATGGGACAGAGAGGTTAGCTTCCTCGGATGAGGACATTATAAGGTGACCAAGAAGGTTCAAGAAACTCCCAAACTTTTTCACAACTTTGTCAGAGGAAAATTGAAGGTCAAACAACGAGTTTTAAAGTTTAAGAGGGCAGATGAAAGCATCATTGAGACAAATGAAAAGATTTACGAAGAGTTGAAGAAGGAGTTCAGTCAGTATTTACAGTACTGCAATGCCTCAAATTGCAGAGATTAGAAATCATGGGCTGGTATTAGAGAACATCATTTTTCAGCTACAGTGGCTTGCAAAGCGATGGAATTAGATACCCAAAAAGCTACGGGTCCTGATGACATATCCACTTACATACTTAAGAAGTGCTCCATTTAAATACCGGTGACACTACGCATCATACTTGAAAAGTCGCTGGAATCTGAGAAGATTCCTAGATGCTGCAAACAAGCAAAAGTGGTACATATCTTCAAAATGGGAAGGAGAGACACTCCTTTAAGCTGCAACCCTGTTTCCTTGACCAGCATTGTTAGCAAAGTTATAGAGAAACTACTAAAAAATGCATCTCTCTTCACTTAGTTCCTTTAATTTGGCTATAAAGAAGACAGAAGATATTATTAGAATTTTATGATGAAGTTAGCCAGATCTTTCAAGAAAGAGAGGGCTGGGCAGACTGCATATTCTAAAATTTTCAAAAGGCATTTGATATGGTCCCACATGGGAGACTTATTAAGATGCTGCTAGTAATAGCAGCTTAGGTGGAAATGTCATGGAATGGATAAAAACTTACTTAGAAGAAAGGGAACATAGAGTTAGAGTATGACACTCATTGTCTAACTGGAGAAAGGTTAGTATTGGGGTTCCACAGAGTTAAGTTTTAGTGCTACTTTTGTTCCTTGTATATGTAAATAACCCACCAGAGTCTGTAGATTCATTCATGAATATGTTTGCAGATGATGTTATGTTTGTAAAGAGAGTAAAAGACGAGAACAATGGCAGAGTTTCAGGAAGACCTAAATAGTCTGCTTGAGTTGTCAAAAAAAAAGGCTAATGAAATTCAATACTTTAAAAAGAAAGGTGATGAGATTGGTTACAAGTGCAAGGAGGCCCAAGTTTGGGTACTCAATGGCAGGTGCAGAATTTCAAAAGCCAGAGAGTGAAAGAGATCTAGGAGTAAACATACTGGCAGATTTTTCTCCAGAAATGCACATACTTGGCATAGTAAGGGCAGCATATGCTTTCTTAGTAAATGTATGGGTAACCTGTGAAAATAAAGCTTGCATATGCAGCCCCCGCTTGGAATACACACTTGAAAAAGCACATAAAAAAGCTGGAAAAAAATTCAGACATGCTCAGAGCTGGTGCCAGAAATATGCAATCTCAGTTATGAGGAAATGCTTAGGGAATTAGGCTTACCATCACTCAAAGCTAAAAAAACGAGGGGGATATGGTGGTGGTTTTTAAATTACTTCATGGTTTTGACAGAGTGGATAGAGATAGAAATTTTTATGTAAGTGTCTCTAGAACTAGAGGTCAGGGTTTGAAGCTTCATAAGAAAACTTCTTTGCAGATGTAAGGAAATAATTTTTTAGAGTAAGAATAGTTGAAGGTTGCAATTCGCTAAGTGGCGAATTAGTTAATAATAACTGTATTCATAGTTTTAGGGACAAATATGATAGGTATCTTAGAGTATGAAAATGGAACTGACCAGGAAACTGGGAGTTACGAGCATAGGGCTCTTTCCCGTAAACACAATTAGGTAATCACTACCTCACCATACGGTGTGCACATGGCACGCCGTAAGCAAACATTTATAATTCAAAATGTATATTTTATAATTCTTTCAGTTGTATATCACTGCGCCAATGGTCTCCTTGCTACAGCTCTGACCTGTATGAGTGCACCTGGTCTTACTAATGTTGATAGCATGATATCTAAAACTGAAAAGTAAGTATAATCACTTTCTTAATCTTTTCCAATACAGAATAATTAAAAAAAAGTATCATGCATGCCTAACACAGTACTAAAAGAACAATATAGCATTACATAAAATATTTTAAAGGTTGTACGATAGAATCCCGAAAGGTATAAGTATATACAATACATATTTTTGTGAAGTAAAATAATCCCTACTTTTGGAGACTACTGCCTCCAACACTCCTCTTCAAGTTGTGGTATTCTTTGAAAGTCTGGGGATTATTTTTACTACATCAAACTTACACATTCTACATACTAATACCTTTTCGGATTTTACTGGACAACCTTCATTTATACCCCACATTACTGTGGTTGCTTATATTCATGCAATATTTTTACAGCCAGGCTAGTAGTGGAACAATTGATGCAACTGCCAATCTGCTTGGTAGCCCTGTGTATGTCTTCCATTCGCCCATTGACTCTGTTGTATTACCAGGTAACACATAATGTATCTTAAATACCATTCATTCAGTTTGTTTGTCTTGTCCTGTCAAACGCAGACTATGTAATGCATTTTCACTGTTCCATTATTTCTAAACTTACTTTTGGATTAGTTTTTAAATAATTTAATGACCTGTATTCAACCATTATTGATTTGACGAAAAACCTATTGACAAAAATAGAGGGTAGGTGACATGAATAAATAACTGCACTATTATTGACATTAAAAGGAGCACATTAAGTTCGATAGGGCTGGAGTAGAGCCAAAAGGTGGAAGGTAGTATGGCCTGTCAGTGAAGGAAACACCAAAACTAAGCCACCTTAAACTGCGCAGGGCCTTATATCCTGCATCACTATTTAATAAGGCATTTCAATCACATTCTCTGCAAGTAAAAGACGAAAATTTCTATACATTAATATCTTCCATATATATACAAACATAACTGTAAATGTAAGAATACAGTAATGTAATAAACAAAAATGTATAAACTTCTACAGCGAATGACGAAAAATTCTTAATAATAGAACCCTAAAGAACATGATAATATGACTGTAAAGTTAAGAAATAAGTAATTTAATCACACAAACTTTTACTGAAATTTTCCTTATTGTCTGAGATTTCTGTGAACATATATGTCCATGGTAACAAAAGAAAACATTCAGTCATGCTGGGTCACTCTTCTTTTTGTCCTATCATTGCCATCAAATAATGAGTGACTCTACAGTATGAATGCAGTTCTTTCTTGAACTTCTGGAGTGTTTTAGCTTATACAACTTATATATAGCACAATACTTCAAAGTTATACCCGCTGGGGTTGAACTTAGAAATACTCTTATAATTACTTTTCAAGTAATAGCAAAGCTGCAGCAATGCAGTAGTTACAACACTTAACTCGAAAAGTGACAAACCCGTGTTTGAGCCCACTGTGGGGTTTCAGGAAAGGCATCCAGCCTTAACTCCCCAGCTCCGACCTCTGTATTCACCCCTATTTGAATAAGGATTAGTAGTGGTACATAAAACTGCAAACGACAGAAAACAAGGAATAAGCATGTCATCAGAACGTACAGTATCTTAAATGTATCTCTATAAACGTTTAGCACCCCATTAGTGACTATATACAGAATAAATTGGAAGCTATTACTTTATTACTAAAATGTACCATTTTATATATTATTCTTATCTATCATCATTTTCCTTTTCCTCACCAGGCTATTTTACCTGCTAAAGCCAAATGGTTTATAGTCTTTGATTTTTTCAGTTGGACTTATTACTTGGATAATAATAATAATAATAATAATAATAATAATAATAATAATAATAATAATAATAATAATAATAATAATAATAATAATATAATAATAATAATAATAATAATAATAATAATAATAATAACAATAATAATAATCTCTTTATATGACAGAAAATTAATTAAAGAATGATACTTCATATTTCCAGTGTGTGGAAAAAGAATTATTAGCTCATATTTTTACAGGCTCTGGAACAAATATTGAAGAATATTACCAGCATTTTGGAGCCAATATTCTCTCAGAACACAGCGTAAATGCCGCCCATTCCCAGGTAAGGAAAAAGAAAAGGAAGTATATTACTATACAGACACTCCTCTACTTACAAACAACCGACATAAGAACACCCAGAGATACGAACGATGTGTATGATGTGTAACTACCTAATTACAATTACCTAATTGTGCTTACGGGAAAGAGGCACATGCTCATAACTCCCCGTCTCCTGGTCGGTTCCATTTTTCTTAGTGATACTTATCATAACTGTCCTTAAAACTATGGATTAAGTTAGCATCAACTACCTCCTCACCTAGCAAATTCCAATCATCAAATACTCTTACACTAAAAAAGTGCTTCCTTACATCCTGCAAAGAAGTTTTCTTATAAACCTTCAAATTACGACCTCTAGTTCTAGTGTCAGTCATATCAATATATTGTTCTCTATCCACTCTGTCATAATCATGAAGGAATTTGAAATCCGTCACCATACCTCTAGCTTCGAGTGATGATTATTCTAATTCTCTTCATGCCTGAGATTGCGTATTTATGGCACCAGTTCCGTGGCATGTCTTTGAACTTTTTCCATCTTAACACTTTTCATGTGTGGATTCCAAAAGGGAGCTGGAAATTCAAGCTTTGACCTCACATAGGTTACATAAATATTTATGAACATTTTTTTCTTCATGCGACTGAAGGCTACCCTTACATATGCTAAGACAGCATATGCTGCCTTTACCATGCCATTTATATGCATTTCTGGAGGCAAATCTGCATGTATGTTTACTCCTAGATCTGATTCTCTGTTTCTTGAAGTTCTGCTCCTGCTATTGAGTATTCAAGCTTGAATCTTTTTGCATTTGTTCCTATTCTCAATACCTTACATTTAGGAGTACTGAACTGCATTAGCTACTCTTCTGACCACTCATGCCACTATTTCTTCCTGAAGTTCTCTACCATTGTTCTCGTTTCCTACTTTCTTCACAATCTTTGCATCATTTGCAAACATATTCATAAATGAATTTACAGACTTTGGTAGGTCATTTACATATACAAGGAACAAAAGTGGCCCTAAAACTTAACCATGTGGAACTTTAATACTAAGTCCTCTCAATTCAGACATTGAGCGTCTTACGCTAACCCTCTGTTGCCTTCCTTCTAGGTAAGTTTTTATCCATTCCATGACAATTCCACCTATTCTCGCCATCGCTTTTTTTTTATGAGTGTGACACCGGGACAGGCAGAAATTGCCCTCATCAAATAAGGCCTGGGCACGAGAAAATACCAAGACGAAGGAAAAGAAAAAGGTTAAGGACAAGGCAGAGATGAGGCAATGTCACACAAAGGAAAACGACAGACAGAAAATAACAGTCAAAGTACAGAGGACCCAGAGATATGGAGGACTAGGCTCTGAGATGAAGATAGAGCTGCTATTTGAAGGATGAAAGGTCATAAGAATTAGGAAAGACAGAAAGAGGAAGAGAGTTCCAGAGTCTGGAGGTAGATGGGAAGAAACAGTCGCTGCACCGACCAATCCGCAAGCTACAAATCTCTACACAGTACCTGTGAGATGAGGCCGCTTGCGTGTCTTTTACATTGTACAGCACAATGCTGTACTGTATTTATTATGCTCTTACTGTTCATTACAGTATAATAATAATAATAAGAATAATAATAATAATAATAATAATAATAATAATAATAATAATAAAATAATAATAATAATAATAATAATAATAATAATAATAATAATAATAATAATAATAATAATAATAATAATAATAATAAAAATAATGATAATAACCATGATAATAATAATAATAATAATAATAAAATAATAATAATATAATAATAATAATAATAATAATAATAATAATAATAATAATAATAATAATAATAATGGAGCAAGCTGACTTAATCCATGAGAGAGAGAGAGAGAGAGAGAGAGAGAGAGAGAGAGAGAGAGAGAGAGAGAGAGAGAGAGAGAGAAGAATAATCTTCTTACTTTATGTATGGAATCTGACCATTTCTAACAGACAACTTTTTTCTCTCTCTACACACACACACACACACACACACACACACACACACACACACACACACACTGGCAGATTTGTCTCCAGAAATACATATAAATGGCATAGTAAGGGCAGCATATGCATTCTTATCAAATGTAAGGGTAGCCTTCAGGCACATGGACAAGGAAATGTTCAAAAATATTTATGTAACCTATGTGAGGCCAAAACTGGAATATGCAGCCCCTTTTTGGAATCCGCACTTGAAAAAGCACATAGCTAAGCTTGAAAAAGTTCAAAGACATGCCACGAAACTGGTGCCAGAAATACGCAATCTCAGTTATGATGAGAGGGTGAGGGAATTAGACTTACCATCACTCGAAGCTAGAAGAGTGAGGGGGGATATGGTGACAGTCTTTAAATTCCTTCATGGTTATGATAGAGTGGATAGGGATCGATATTTTGACATGGCTGGCTCTAGAACTAGAGGTCATAGTTTGAAGGTTCGTAAGAAAACTTCTTTCGCAGGACGTAAGGAAATACTTTTTCAGTGTAAGAGTAGTTGATAATTGGAATTGGCTAAGCGAGGAGGTAGTTAATGCTATCTCAATCCTTAGTTTTAAGGACAGGTATGATAAGTATCACCAAGTCTAAAATGGAACCGATCAGGAGACGGGAAGATACGAGCTTTGGGCTCTTTCCCGTAAACACAATTAGGTAATCACAATTAGGTAATCACACACACACACACACACACAAATGTTCAGAAATATTTATGTAACCTATGTGAGGTCAAAACTCGAATATGCAGCCCCCCTTTTGGAATCCACACTTGATAAAGCACATAGCTAAGCTTGAAAAAGTTCAAAGACATGCCACGAAACTGGTGCCAGAAATACACAATCTCAGTTATGATGAGAGGCTGAGGGAATTAGACTTACCATCACTCGAAGCTAGAAGATTGAGGGTGAATATGGTGACAGTCTTTAAATTCCTTCATGGTTATGATAGAGTGGATAGGGATCGATATTTTGATTTGGCTTGCTCTAGAACTAGAGGTTACAGTTTGAAGCTTCGTAAGAAAACTTCTTTGCAGGATGTAAGGAAATACTTTTTCAGTGTAAGAGTAGTTGATAATTGGAATTGGCTAAGCGAGGAGGTAGTTAATGCTATCTCAATCCATAGTTTTAAGGACAGGTATGATAAGTATCACTAAGTCTAAAATGGAACCGATCAGGAGACGGGAAGATACGAGCTTTGGGCTCTTTCCCGTAAACACAATTAGGTAATCACAATTAGGTAATCACAAGTTGAAGAAATAAACTTGGCTATAGAAAGTGAGTTCAAGGAATTTCTTGTTGCTCGCATAAATACTGGGTCAGAGAGCATTATAATAACTGTTGTATACAACCCACCAAGGAACCAAAATAGGCTTGAAGTTTATGAGGAAAGTCATATAGGTACTATTGAAGTCATAAACTCAGTTGTTAACATGGCACGGGAAAAAAAATGTAGGATTTTGATTATGGGAGACTTTAATCAGTAAGAGATAGATTGGATAAATCTTGACCCACACAGTGGTGAGGACTCATTCGGGGCAAGATTCCTAGATTGCGTACAAGGGAATTTCCTACACCAACATGTAATGGAACCAACAAGGGCCAGGGGTGGGGATGAGCCATCACTACTTGATCTAGTGTTCACAGATAATGTGTTGGATATTGAAAATATTGAGTATGAACCACCAATTGAAAAGAGTGACCATTGTGTGTTGTTGATGGAGTATATCATTGAAGATATTCTTCCTGAGAGTAGAGGCACTGAGGACATGAGGAGGAACTATCCGAAAGGAGATTACATCAAAATGAATGAGCTTTTTGCTGTTATTGACTGGAGAACCTTATTTTACAACAAATCTGTACAAGAAATGTATGACATCTTTTGTGAGAAATATGGGAAGATAGTAGATTGCTGCATACCTGTCACCAAAGTAGGTGTAATTCATGCCAGAGAGAAATGGTTCGATAATGGGTGTAAAAGAGCTAAGGAGTGGAGAGACAAATGCTGGAAAAGGTATAGGAGGAGAAAAAACATAAATGCCTGGCAAACCTACAAAAGAGCAAGAAATGACTACCTAAGTAAAAGGAGAGAGGCAGAGAGAGACTATGAGAGGGACATCACCAGGAAGGCTAAAGAAAATCCCAAGCTTTTCCACAGCTTTATCAGAGGAAAACTGAAGGTAAAAGAACAGGTTTTAAGGCTAAAGAGAGCGGATGGAAGCATCACTGAGACGGATGAAGAGATCTGCAAAGAATTGAACAAGGAGTTTCAGTCAGTATTTACAGTAGAAAATACCCCACCCCCTCAGATTGCAGTGATAGAAGCTCAAGGGCCGGTATTAGAGAACATCAACCTTACAGCCACAGAGGTATGCAAAGCGCTGATGGATTTAGATGTTCATAAAGCTACAGGTCCAGATGACATATCCCCTCATGTGCTTAAAAAATGCGCAAACACAATATCAGTGGCACTAAGTATCATATTTAAGGAGTCACTGGAGTCGGGGGAGATTCCAAGATGCTGGAAACAAGCAAATGTGATACCTATCTTCAAAAAGGGAAGGAGGGATACGGCTCTGAACAATAGACCAGTTTCCTTGACCAGCATAGTTTGCAAAGTTATGGAGAAACTACTAAGGAAACATATCTCTCTTCACTTGGAATCCTTCAACTTTTTGTCAGTGAGGCAACATGGCTTCAGAGAAGGTAGATCAACAGTAACAAACTTATTAGAATTTTATGATGAGGTAAGCCAAATCTTACAGGAAAGAGAGGGCTGAGCAGATTGCATATTCCTAGACTTCCAGAAAGCGTTTGACACTGTTCTACATGGGAGACTTATTAGGAAGCTGCAATCAATGGCTAGAAGAGGTGGAAATGTTTTGGAATGGATAAACACTTACTTAGAAGGAAGGGAACAGAGGGTTAGAGTAAGACACTCAGTGTTTGAATGGAGAAGAGTTAGTAGTGGAGTTCCACAGGGTTCAGTTTTAGGGCCACTTTTGTTCCTTGTATATGTAAATGACCTACCAGAGTCTGTAAATTCATTCATGAATATGTTTGCAGATGATGCAAAGATTGTGAAGAAAGTAAAAAACGAGAACAATGGTAGAGAACTTCAGGAGGATCTAAATAATCTGCATGAGTGGTCAGAAAAGTGGTTAATGAAATTCAATACTTCAAAATGTAAGGTAATGAGAATGGGTACAAGTGCAAGAAGGCCCAAGCTTGACTACTCGGTGGCTGGAGTACAAGTTCAAGAGACAGAAAATGAGAGAGATCTTGGAGTAAACATACTGGCAGATTTGTCTCCAGAAATACATATAAATAGCATAGTAAGGGCAGCATATGCATTCTTATCAAATGTAAGGGTAGCCTTGAGGCACATGGACAAGGAAATGTTCAGAAATATTTATGTAACCTATGTGAGGCCAAAACTGGAATATGCAACCCTCTTTTGGAATCCGCACTTGAAAAAGCACATAGCTAAGCTTGAAAAAGTTCAAAGACATGCCACGAAACTGGTGCCAGAAATACGCAATCTCAGTTATGATGAGAGGCTGAGGGAATTAGACTTACCATCACTGGAAGCTAGAAGAGTGAGGGGGATATGGTGACAGTCTTTAAATTCCTTCATGGTTATGATAGAGTGGATAGGGATCGATATTTTGATATGGCTGGCTCTAGAACTAGAGGTCATATTTTGAAGCTTGGTAAGAAAACTTCTTTGCAGGATGTAAGGAAATACTTTTTCAGTGTAAGAGTAGTTGATAATTGGAATTGGCTAAGCGAGGAGGTAGTTAATGCTATCTCAATCCATAGTTTTAAGGACAGGTATGATAAGTATGACTAAGTATAAAATGGAACCGATGAGGAGACGGGAAGATACGAGCTTTGGGCTCTTCCCCGTAAACACAATTAGGTAATCACAATTAGGTAATCACACACACACACACACAGGAAGAGATGGGAAAGATAAAAAACTTGTTGCAAGAGGCAAGAAGGTTAAATGATGAAAGAAATGAAGAAGAGAAGAAAAATTTTCGTTACAGAGTTCTTCCAGACAAAGGGGATATAAAGAAGATAATGACAGAAGATCAGGGGATGGGGCCTCATTAAGATTGTTATACACAAATGCTGATGGATTAGCTGATAAGGCAGTAGAATTAAAAGATAGGATTCACAACAGTAAGGCAGATATAGTAGCAATTACAGAGACTAAGTTGAGTGAGGAAATAAACAGTGTCACAGTTTTTCCTAAGGGCTTCAGAATACTAAGGGTTGAAAGATCTGAGAGGACTGGTGGAGGGATAGCACTGCTCATAAGTGAAAGGATTCAAGTTGAAGAAATAAACTTGGCTATAGAAAGTGAGTTCAAGGAATTTCTTGTTGCTCGCATAAATACTGGGTCAGAGAGCATTATAATAACTGTTGTATACAACCCACCAAGGAACCAGAATAGGCTTGAAGCTTATGAGCAAAGTCATAGAGGTACTATTGAAGTCATAAACTCAGTTGTTAACATGGCAAGGGAAAAAAATGTAGGATTTTGATTAGGGGAGACTTTAATCAGTAAAGAGATAGATTGGATAAATCTTGACCCACACAGTGGTGAGGACTCATTCGGGGCAAGATTCCTAGATTACGTACAAGGGAATTTCCTACACCAACATGAAATGGAACCAACGAGGGCAAGGGGGGGGGATGAGCCATCACTACTTGATCTAGTATTCACAGATAATGTGATGGATATTGAAAAAATTGAGTATGAACCACCAATTGGAAAGAGTGACCACTGTGTGTTGTTGATGGAGTATATCATTGAAGATATTCTGCCTGAGAGTAGAAGCACTGAGGACATGAGGAGGAACTATCCGAAAGGAGATTACATCAAAATGAATGAGTTTTTTGAAGTTATTGACTGGAGAACCTTATTTTACAACAAATCTGTACAAGAAATGTATGACATCTTTTGTGAGAAATATGGGAAGATAGTAGATTGCTGCATACCTGTCACCAAAGTAGGTGTAATTCATGCCAGAGAGAAATGGTTCGATAATGGGTGTAAAAGAGCTAAGGAGTGGGGAGACAAATGCTGGAAAAGGTATAGGAGGAGAAAAAACATAAATGCCTGGCAAACCTACAAAAAAGCAAGAAATGACTACCTAAGTAAAAGGAGAGAGGCAGAGAGAGACTATGAGAGGGACATCACCAGGAAGGCTAAAGAAAATCCCAAGCTTTTCCACAGCTTTATCAGAGGAAAACTGAAGGTAAAAGAACAGGTTTTAAGGCTAAAGAGAGCGGATGGAAGCATCATTGAGGCGGATGAAGAGATCTGCAAAGAATTGAACAAGGAGTTTCAGTCAGTATTTACAGTAGAAAATACCTCACTCCCTCAGATTGCAGAGATAGAAGCTGAAAGGCCGGTATTAGAGAACATCAACCTTACAGCCACAGAGGTATGCAAAGCGCTGATGGATTTAGATGTTCATAAAGTTACAGGTCCTGATGACATATACCCTCATGTGCTTAAAAAATGCACAAACTCAATATCAGTGGCACTAAGTATCATATTTAAAAAGTCACTGGAGTCAGGGGAGATTCCAAGATGCTGGAAACAAGCAAATGTGATACCTATCTTCAAAAAGGTAAGGAGGGATACGGCTCTGAACTATAGACCAGCTTCCTTGACCAGCATAGTTTGCAAAGTTATGGAGAAAGTACTGAAGAAACATATCTCTCTTCACTTGGAATCCTTCAACTTTTTGTCAGTGAGGCAACATGGCTTCAGAGAAGGTAGATCAACAGTAACAAACTTATTAGAATTTTATGATGAGGTAAGCCAAATCTTACAGGAAAGAGAGGGCTGGGCAGATTGCATATTCCTAGACTTTCAGAAAGCATTTGACACTGTTCCACATGGGAGACTTATTAGGAAGCTGCAATCAATGGCTAGAATAGGTGGAAATGTTTTGGAATGGATAAAAACTTACTTAGAAGGAAGGGAACAGAGGGTTAGAGTAAGACACTCAGTGTCTGAATGGAGAAGAGTTAGTAGTGGAGTTCCACAGGGTTCAGTTTTAGGGCCATTTTTGTTCCTTGTATATGTAAATGACCTACCAGAGTCTGTAACTTCATTCATGAATATGTTTGCAGATGATGCAAAGATTGTGAAGAAAGTAAAAAACGAGAACAATGGTAGAGAACTTCTGGAGGATCTAAATAGTCTGCATGAGTGGTCAGAAAAGTGGCTAATGAAATTCAATACTTCAAAATGTAAGGTAATAAGAATGGGTACAAGTGCAAGAAGGCCCAAGCTTGACTACTCGGTGGGTGGAGTACAACTTCAAGAGACAGAAAATGAGAGAGATCTAGGAGTAAACATACTGGCATATTTGTCTCCAGAAATACATATAAATGGCATAGTAAGGGCAGCATATGCATTTTTATCAAATGTAAGGGTAGCCTTCAGGCACATGGACAAGGAAATGTTCAGAAATATTTATGTAACCTATGTGAGGCCAAAACTCGAATATGCAGCCCCCTTTTGGAATCCGCACTTGAAAAAGCACATAGCTAAGCTTGAAAAAGTTCAAAGACATGTCACGAAACTGGTGCCAGACATACGCAATCTCAGTTATGATGAGAGGGTGAGGGAATTAGACTTACCATCACTCGAAGCTAGAAGAGTGAGGGGGGATATGGTGACAGTCTTTAAATTCCTTCATGGTTATGATAGAGTGGATAGGGATCGATATTTTGATATGGCAGGCTCTAGAACTAGAGGTAATAGTTTGAAGCTTCGTAAGAAAACTTCTTTGCAGGATGTAAGGAAATACTTTTTCAGTGTAAGAGTAGTTGATAATTGGAATTGGCTAAGCGAGGAGGTAGTTAATGCTATCTCAATCCATAGTTTTAAGGACAGGCATGATAAGTATGACTAAGTCTAGAATGGAACCGATCAGGAGACGGGAAGATACGAGCTTTGGGCTCTTTCCCGTAAACACAATTAGGTAATCACACACGCACACACAGACACACACACACACACACACACAGATATATATATATATATATATATATATATATATATATATATATATATATATATATATATATATATATATATATATATATATATACACACACACCGGGGAATCTCGATCTATGTCGCATTTCCACTCTTCATGTCACATCGCAACTGGATTTTCCGTGTGAGTCGGAACATTCTTAAATAAGCACCTATGTCACTCACCTATGCTACTGCAGTAGTACATTTCATAATCTAAGACATAAAAAAGCAATTTCTATGACATATGAAACCATAACTATAATCTACAAAGGTCTTATCTGTCAATGTTTAGAATACTGCTTGCCCGCCTGGGATGCTTCTTCATGTACTTATCTCCTTGAAAGGAATGAATCAATGGCAGTGAGATTCATCAATGACCCTTCTCTTACTTTTAATCTAGATTCTTTTTCGCTACTACTTCCGACGCTGCTCTGATGGGTTGGTGAGTTGAATCCTTCCTCCACTACTAAGGCCAAGTAACACTCACCAAGCGGACTAGACTCACAAATAGTGTGTGGAGATTTGTAGCTCCCGGATTGGTCAGTGCACGGACTGCTTCTTCCCATCCACCTCCAGACTTTGAAACTTACATCTTTTTGTTTTTCCTAATTCTTATAACCTACCTTCCTTCAAAAAGCAGATCTCTCATTATATCAAGGCCTAAGCCTGTTATATCTCTAGGTCTACTTCAACTGTTCTTTCAAACTGTCCTTTTCTTATTGTGTATCATTACCTTATTTTTACCTTGTCCTTAACCTTTTACTTTTTCTTCGTCTTAGTGCTTTCTTTATGCCCAGACTTGATGAGGGAAATTTTCTGGCTTCCTCCTGGTGTCACACTCATAAAAAAGAAAAAAACTAAAATAAAAGAATAATTCCTTATACTTATGCAGTATTGCTTAGCATTACTCCCTTACTCTTGAGCTCTGGGGTGGGAGTTTCTTCTTCCCCTTCAATCATCTGCTACTCCAGTTGAATGAGGTCCTCAGCAAATAACTCCTCTCCATGAGATTCGAGCTGCTCTGTTACATCAAGAGCCCCCTCCTCCAACTTAAGCTCCCTACTCAGGACAACAACATCTTGGTGACAGCCTCAACTGTCTCCTCAAAACTATGTAGGCAGGGCGAGAAGTGGGAGGTGGGTTGCTTTTTCGTGATGTGAATAAAGTCGAAGTTTTGGGAGAGAGGGTAGAAAGTCGAGGGGAGAGCATCGTGATCATCATTGTTATGGTTGCTGTTGTTGTGTTGAGGTCTGGAGGAGCTGGCGCTAGGAGTTAAGATATGTCATTTTGATTTCACTTTCTATTTTATTTTAGTATATTAGCACATGAGTTT
This sequence comes from Halocaridina rubra, assembly GCA_037179515.1. Lineage (NCBI taxonomy): Eukaryota > Metazoa > Arthropoda > Malacostraca > Decapoda > Atyidae > Halocaridina > Halocaridina rubra. Next base: position 117,872 of record JAXCGZ010011407.1, on the reverse strand, counting down.
ATTTGCTTGTTTCTTATTAGGTAGTGGTTGTGGATTTGTGTTTCCTATGTTAGGGGAGAAGTTGGGTATTATTAGGACTGGGAAAGGTAGATCTGACTGCAGTGTAGGATGGTCTATTAGCCTACCGGAAAGTTTCGGCCTGCTTTTTATTGATCTCTGAGGTTGTCTAGCCTAGGCCTTCCAGTATCGATGAGTCTCCTGTGGATCTGAGAGGTGAAGACAAACTTTTTGTGATTTTTTTTATAAGTTATAGCTGACTGCAAGCTATCTATGCTTAAACCGTGTGTAATAGAGAATAGGTTAGTAGGGAATAGGCTAATAATGGAGTCTACAAATTTGTGGTTAAATGAGGAGTATGGTGGCAGTTAAAACGTCGTTGAGTAGTTAGATAAAGTCGAGCTAGTGTGTTGGATTAAAAGAATTTGTGATTTGTCTGTGGTTATCCCATTGCGGCTGACCAGAGGCGCTTTTTCAGTGTATCAGCAGTTAGGCGATGATGACCAGAAAGATGCAAAAGCAGTAAAAGAGGCACTGAAATCTGCATTTGGATTAGATTTATTTACAGCTTATGAAGAGTTCACTAAGTGCCAAATCAAGGAAGGAAAAAGTGTAGATGTTTATTCAGCCAACTTAAAACACTTGAGCTCGCTGTTTGACTGCAGTAACGAGAATCTATTTTCGCGTGCTTTTGTTACTGGATTACCTGATTGTGTGAAGCAAGCACTTAGGGAAGGCGCACATATTGAGAGTATGGGCTTGAGTCAGATTGTAGAACGGGCAAGAATACTTCTGACTGAGGACTCTATTACTGACACTGTATTCTTTTGTAGAAGTGGAGACCATGATAAAGAGAAGGTATCACGATGTGCTGATTAATCAGCATAAGGTAAAACTGCGACAATGTTTTAATTGTGGAAAACCAAACCACTTTGCATGTGATTGCCCGTTGACTTCGCATGACGATTCAGAAAGTGGATCTACCACATTTATTGAGTCTTGTGTGTGCTGTAGATGCAGTAAACTGTGTCACATAGCAAAAGACTGCGACTTAATCTCCAACGAGGAAAAGCCATTAGCGCCAGCTTCTCCCTCCAAGAATTGAAAATGGCACTGCCTGTGATTGACATAACTGATAACTGAATTCGGGTGAGCACGCTTGTAGACAGTGGATGCACTAGATGTATAGTTGAGGAGAGAATGTGTCGAGATTGGAGTAGGCAAGATGTTGGCCTAATTTGGATTAGTGGCCACGAAGTTCCCTGAAGAAGAGATGGGTTTATCAACATAGGTCATGGAGGCAATGAGGCAAGAGTGAAGCGATAGTTGTTGATCGTTGTCCGCTGAATTTTGGATTCATCCTGGGGATGAATGGTATTGAGTTACTAGGCGGAGTAACCACAGAGTCGACCCAGAAGTTAACAGTAGGAGATAGAACTGAGTCTTTGTCGGGTATGTCTGTGTGTAGGGATGAAAAGCCAGCCATAGTGGTAGACAAGAAGGACTTCAAAGCAGTGTCTGATGGATGTCATTGGGTGGTTACTTGGTTATGGTTGGAGGGAAAGGAACCTAATCTTAAGAACACAATGGTGGAGTATGAAGTCCCACAAGATATTTGCGAGGAGTATAAGCAGGAATTAGCACAATGGATTAAGGATGGATGGCTTGTGCTGCACAATGAGCAAAAACATGGCCCCCCTCGTGGTTTGAGACTTCTTATAGCAGTGAACCAAAAGAGCAAGCAAAATGTGGGGCCAGTCCTCGATTAGAGGGAGTTGTATTCATACTTGGATGCTTTTACCAGTAAGGCGAATGTGTGTCAAGACAAAATGCAGGCTTGGCGGAGGATGGGGAGCAATACAGCCATTCTTGATTTGGGGAAGGTGTATTTGCAGATTCATGTGGACGAAAGTCTGTGGGCGTATCAGACAGTGAAGTTTAAAGGAAAAAAGTACTGCTTAGCACGGCTTGAGTTCGGGTTGAATGTTGCGCCACTAATAATGACAGGAATTTTGACAGCGGTGTTTGATCAGGAAACTGAGATCAAGTGCCACGCATCAGCTTATTTGGATGACATTTTTGTGGATGAAAGTGGTGTGGCATGCAGTCTAGTCATTAAGCATCTGCAAAAGTGGGGTTTAGTGTGTAAGAACCCTGAGAAGGTATCAGAGGGGGTGCGTGTTCTAGGCAAGTGGGTGCAGGGTGATCCAGAAAGAAAGGACCAGATCAACTGGTGCAGAGACAATAAATTAGAGGGAATACCACATGAACTAACCAGGAGAGTGATATTTTCAATTTGTGGTCAGTTGACTGGACATTTGCCGGTTTGCGACTGAGAGTGGCTACCTCTTACCTCAAAAGAGTAGTGAATAATCATAGTGTAGGATGGTATGACGAGACCAGTGAGGAGTATGTTCATGTCATGTTGGAAGAGGTCTATAGCTGATTAGATAGAAATGATCTGGCTCATGGAAGGTGGAATGTGGAGGGTGCCGAGGTGAATCTATGGTTGATGCGAGCTCATTAGCTATTGGCATGGTTTTGCAGGTGAATGGAATGACTGCAGAGGATGAATCATGGTTGAGGAAGTTAAATAGCATGCACATACACATGGCAGAGTTAGAGGCTGTTATTCAAGAGCTTAACGTGACTCTATCATGGAATATGAAGAAGATACGCCTAAAAACTGATGTGCTGACTAGCAAAGCAAGGCTGAAGACAAATGCAGCAAGTGAGATGCTAATTCGAAGAAGATTGGAAGTCATAACCCAATTGAAGGAGGAGTATAACATAGAGTTGAGCCTCGAGCTAGTACCTAGCAAATGTAATCTTGCGGATACTTTGTCGGTGGTTGAGCCGTCTGTGCGGTGGCATGTGAGCTGTGGCAAACTGTCCTGACCCAGACAAGATAAGAGGCTTTCATCAGAATATGGGTCATCTTGGCGTGGAACGAACAATTTACTTTGCTAGGAGGGTGCAGCCACATGTTGCCAGCAAGCAAGTTCAGGAAGTTGTTAGGAATTGTGAGAGTTGTAGCAGTATAGATCCTGCCCCTCAAAAGTGGACACACGGTAGTCTGAGTGTGCCAGACGGGTGGCGATGATTGGGAATGGATATAACACACTACTATGGAAAAAAACTACCTCACCCTCATTGATTGTGGCCCAAGTTGCTTTACTTTGTGGCACAAACTGCATTATGAGGATTGTAAGACCATGATGAGGTTATTAGCACAGGTGTTTTGTGAACGTGGGCCCCCTCGGGAGACCTTGACTGACAATGCAGCAATTTTTAGGAGTCAAAGGTTCAAGGATTTTGTTGGTAAGTGGGACTGTAGTCTGCGGTTTTGATGTGCATATGTTCCAGAAGGTAATTCCATAGTCGAGAGGGTTCATAACTCAATCAAGAGGATAGCTGCCAGAACTCGCTATGATATCAGAGAAGCTGTATACTTGTACAGCATAGCTTAGTTGGATAATGTGAACGAGGACACTGCACTCATTAATGTGGTTCACAAGTATTCAGCAAGAGTTAAGGGAGTAGATGAAGTTGAGGAGAGGATGCAAGTGACAATTGCCGGTATAAGGTAGGGGAGGAGGTGTGGGTTAAGGGCCTCCAAAACAGGTGCTTCAAGAAGTTCGAGTGTGGAAGAGTAAGAAAACTGATCTCTCCTTAAGCGGCAGAAGTAGATAGCATACTCCGACATGTGAAGGATCTCAAGTGTCGCGTTGTGAGCATGGAGGAAAGGTCAGAGAGACTGGGAATTGGAGGTAAGGATGAGACTGAGGATGATGAGCCTCTGCTGATAGGATTCAGCGAGTGACACTGACTGTTCAATGAGTGAACACCACACAGGAGATGAACTGGAGGGGCAGGCTGTGGCCTCTCAGAGAAGTGGAAGGACGAGGCTTCCTCCCACTTGGCTTTGTTGTTGAATTCAAATTCAGGGGGGAGTGTGTAGGCAGGGCGAGAAGTGGAAGGTGGGTTGCTTTTTGTGATGTGAATAAAGTCAAACTTTTGGAATAGAGGGTAGAAAGTCAAGGGGTGAGCATCTTGATCGTCATTGTTATGGTTGTTGTGTTGAGGTCTGGAGGAGGTGGTGCCGGTTTTAGGATAAGTTGTCCAGATTTCGTTTCCTATTTATTTTAGTATATTAGTACATGGGTTTATTGGCTTGTTTTTAATTAGGTAGTGGTTGTGGCTTTGTGTTTCCTATATTAGGGGAGAATTTGGGTATTATTAGGACTGGTAAAGATAGATATTTGGCTGCAGTGTAGGCTGGTATATTAACATACCAGAAAGTTTCGGCATGCTGTTTATTGACGTCTGAGGTTGTTTAGCCTAGGCCTTCCAATATCAACAAGCCGCCTGCGGATCTGAGTGGTGAGGACAAAATTGTGTGAGTTTTGATTTTTTTTATATAGACTATTTCCGACCACAAAAGCCATGCAAGTCATTCATAAACTGGGGACACAGCTTCTTCCATACCCCATTCAAGTTCATCTGCTTACCTTCCTCCCTTAAATCAAGTTAAGGAAGTGGGTATCGTTACTTTGCAGCAGCAGCAACAACTGAAAAGTAGTTCTGGGTCATGGGAAAATATGACTCAAGTTCCTGCCATGGCACCCAATTTGCTCAATATATATTGCAAGGAGGACAAAGCTGAAGCAAACGTTTTCTGATACCCAAAGTGTGATGGAAGTTCTTGTATACGAAGATGGTCAATTCCATGGAAACCAGTGTTCATTACTTAGTGCAATATTGAGTTGCAAGTACTCTCACAGCTCATTATAGCACTAAGAACTAGGTGACACATCTTTCTCTGTCTAGTGCTGCGTGACGACATATTTTTCCGCCACACTCAACAAACTGTTCCGATGGCGAAGTTCGTATTTACAACTATGAACCTGTATTTGAAAATTTTGAAAATTAATTCAAACTAGGTCCTTCAAATACAACTTTAGAAAGATTGCTGTACACAAACGCAGATGGGGTAGCTGTCAAGGCAATGGAATTAAAGGAAAGGATTGACTACAGTAAGGCAGATATAGTAGTTGTTACAGAGATTAAGTAAAGTGATGACATAAACAGTGTTGCAATTTTTCTTAAGGGCATCAGAATTTTTAGAGTTGAGGATCTGAGAGGAATGATGGAGGGATAGCAGTGATCATAAGTGAAAGGTTTCAGGCTGAAGAAATAAACTTTGCTATAGAAAGTGAGTTCAAGGAATTTCTTGCTGCTCATATAAATACCAGGTCAGAAAGCATTATAATAACTTTTGTATGTAACCCACCAAGGAATCAACATAGGCTAGGAGCTTATGAGAAAAGTCATATAGGTATTATTGAAGTCATAAACTCAGTTGTCAATATCGCATGGGAGAGAAAGATTAGAATTTTTATTTTTGGCGATTTCATTCATAGAGAGAGAAATAGAAAAATCTTGACCGACAGAGTGGGGAGGACCCATTTGGGGCAAGATTCATCGATTGTGTACAAGGGAATTTCCTACACCAACATGTACTGGAACCAACGAGAGTCATGGGTAGGAAGAAGCTATCGCTGTTTGGTCTAGTATTCACAGATAATGTATTGGATATTGTAAAAATTTAGTATGAACCACCAATTGGAAAATGTGACAACTGTGTGTGGTCACATGTGTGGAGTATATCATAGAAGATGTTTTGCTTGAAAGTATAGGCACTGAGATGGACATGAGGAGGAACTATCTGAAAGGAGATGACATCAAAATGAATGAGCTTTTTGCAGTAACTGACTGGAGGACATTATTTAACAATAAATCTCTACAAAAAATGTGCAGTATCTTTTGTGAGCAATATGGGAAGATTATCACTTGTTGCATACTATCACCAAAATCGGAGTTATTCATGGGAGAGAAAAATAGTTCAATAATGAGTGTAAGAGAGATAAGGAGTGAAGAGACAAATGCTGGAAAAAGCATATGAGGAGAAAAAACATAAATGCTGAAAGACTTAAAAAAAAAGCAAGAAATGATTACCTAAGTATAAGAAGAGGCAGGCAGAGAGAGATTATGAAAGGGATATCAACAGGAAGGCTAGAGAAATCTAAAACTTTTCCACAACTTTATCAGAAGAAAACTGAAGGTAAAAGAACATGTTTTAAAGTTAAAGAGAGTGGATGAAAGTATCAGTGAGATGGATGAAGAGATCTGCAAAGAATTGACCAATGAGCTTCAGTCAGTATTTACAGCAGACAGTTCCCCACCCCCTCAGATTACAGAGATAGGAGCTCAAGGGCCGGTATTAGAGACAATCATCATCAAGCCACAGACGTATGCAAAGCGTTTACGGAGATAGATGCCCATAAAACTACAGGTCCTAATGATATATACCCTTACATACTTAAGAAATGCACTAAACCAATATCGGTAGTGCTTTGCATTGTATTTGAAAAGTTGCTGGAATCTGGATAGATTCCAAGATGCTGGAAACAAGTGAACGAGGTACTTATCTTCAAAATGGGAAGGGTGGATACAGCTAGAAACAATAGGCCTGTTTCCTTGACCACTATAATTTGCAATGTTATGGGGAAGCTACTAAGAAAACACACTTCTTCTAAATTGAAATCCCTCAACCTTTTGAAGGAGACAACATGGTTTCAGAGAAGGTAGATCAACAGTAACAAACTTATTAGAATTTTATGATGAGAAAAGCCGGATCTTACACTTGAGAGAAAGCTGGGTGGATTGCATATTCCTATACTTTCAGAATGCATTTAACATAATCCCACATGTGAGACTTATTAAGAAGCTGCAAGTAATGGTGAGAATAGATGGAAATGTCTTGGAATGGATAAAACTTACTAAGAAGGCTGGGAACAGAGGGTTCGGGTAAGACATTCAGCATCTGAATTGAGAAGGGTTAGTAGTGGGGTTCCACAAGGATCAGTTTTAGAACCACTCTCATTCCTTGTATACATAAATGACCAACGAGAGTCTGTAAATTCTTTCATAAACATATTAGCAGATGATGCAAAGACTGTGAAGCAAGTAAGAGATGAGAACAATGGAAGAGAAATTCAGAAAGACTTCAACCGTCTGTATGAGTGGTCGGAAAAATGGCTAAGGAAATTCAATGCAGAAGCTCCCCTACTTACAAATAAATGACTTACGAGCATTCACAGATACGAACAAAAACCTATTAATTATATATCCATGCAATAATGCATGTATTACAGTACTGTACTGCATTGTTACATTATTATTACAGTATTAGAATTCATTAATACTGTAAGTTTTATGGTTTATGTAGGAGTTAAAGTGTCTTTAATCTAAATGCTGTGCAGTACTGCATATTTATGTACAGTTAGTACTTTGTTTTACCTATGAACAACTTATGAACAATTCTACTTATGGACAGACTTCTGGAACCTAACTCGTTCATATGATGGGGAATGTCTGTACCTCAAAATGTAAAGTAATGGGAAAGGTACAAGTGCTAGAAGGCCCAAACTTCAATACTCAATAGCTGGAGCAGAACATAAACAGACAGAGAATGAGAGAGATCTTGGAGGAAGCATACTGGCAGATATAAATAGCATAGTAAGGGCAGCATATGCTTCCATTGTAAATGTAATAGTAGTCCTCAGACTTGTTGACAAGGAAATTTTCATAAATATTTATGTTACCGATGTGAGACCAAAGCTTGAATATGCATCCCCCACTTGGAATCCACACTGGAAAAGCACAAAAATAAGGTGGAACAAGTTCAAAGACAGGCCACGAATCTGGTGCTACAAATACACAATCTCAGTTATGAGGAGAAGCTGAGGGAATTAGACTTACCATCACTCGAAGCTAGAAGAATGAGGGGGGATATAGTGATGGTTTTTAATTCCTTTATGGTTTTGACAGAGTGGATAGGGATCGATATTTCAAAATGGCTGGCTCTAGAACTGGAGGTCATAGTTTGAAGCTTCGCAAGTAAGCTTATTTAGAGAATATAAGGAAGTACTTTTCTAGTGTAAGAGTAGTTGATTATTGGAATTCGCTAAGCGAGGAGCTAGTTAATGCTTACTCAATTAATTGTTTAAAGAACAAATATAAGTATCACTGAGTATAAAAACAGAACCAACCAGGAGATGGGAAGTTACGAGCATTGCGCTCTTTCCTGTAAGCACCATTAGGTAATTACACCATCAATTCCTCCCATAAATTTACTGTCCAGTGAATTTACGTTTTGTTCTATACTGCATTTTGTTTTTTAAATGCTTCTTCTTTTGTGTAAATTTATTGATTTTCATTGGTATTGTCAACGAATTTATCCATGAAATATGATTACAAATGTTTAAGAAGCAATTATCAGGGAAGCAGGAAAGGATTAATCCATTTTACACTGATCCCAATAGAAAAAAATGCTTTGATTCTCAAAACGCATTTAGAAACAGATTAAGTTAAAAACCGATATTTAGCTTAAAAAAGAAAAAAAAAAAAAAAAAAAAAAAAAATATATATATATATATATATATATATATATATATATATATATATATATATATATATATATATATATATATATATATATATATATATATATATATATATATATATATATATATATATATATATATATATATAAATTCAGTATTGATCTTCCATTTTATTATCTATATATAATGATTATATGAGAGATTTCTTGAGTTACATAAATATTTATGTTACCGATGTGAGACCAAAGCTTGAATATGCATCCCCCACTTGGAATCCACACTAGAAAAGCACAAAAATAAGGTGGAACAAGTTCAAAGACAGGCCACGAATCTGGTGCTACAAATACACAATCTCAGTTATGAGGAGAAGCTGAGGGAATTAGACTTACCATCACTCGAAGCTAGAAGAATGAGGGGGGATATAGTGATGGTTTTTAATTCCTTTATGGTTTTGACAGAGTGGATAGGGATCGATATTTCAAAATGGCTGGCTCTAGAACTGGAGGTCATAGTTTGAAGCTTCGCAAGTAAGCTTATTTAGAGAATATAAGGAAGTACTTTTCTAGTGTAAGAGTAGTTGATTATTGGAATTCGCTAAGCGAGGAGCTAGTTAATGCTTACTCAATTAATTGTTTAAAGAACAAATATAAGTATCACTGAGTATAAAAACAGAACCAACCAGGAGATGGGAAGTTACGAGCATTGCGCTCTTTCCTGTAAGCACCATTAGGTAATTACACCATCAATTCCTCCCATAAATTTACTGTCCAGTGAATTTACGTTTTGTTCTATACTGCATTTTGTTTTTTAAATGCTTCTTCTTTTGTGTAAATTTATTGATTTTCATTGGTATTGTCAACGAATTTATCCATGAAATATGATTACAAATGTTTAAGAAGCAATTATCAGGGAAGCAGGAAAGGATTAATCCATTTTACACTGATCCCAATAGAAAAAAATGCTTTGATTCTCAAAACGCATTTAGAAACAGATTAAGTTAAAAACCGATATTTAGCTTAAAAAAAAAAAAAAAAAAAAAAAAAAAAAAAAAAAAAATATATATATATATATATATATATATATATATATATATATATATATATATATATATATATATATATATATATATATATATATATATATATATATATATATATATATATATATTCAGTATTGATCTTCCATTTTATTATCTATATATAATGATTATATGAGAGATTTCTTGAGTTTGTGAAATGTATATTTACTGTCTCTAAGCATCCTGTCAGGTCTTCCTCACTCCGATTCTGGTGTACACAACATTCGATCTCTATTCTGAGCCAGAGTAGCTAAGTTTAAACCTTGGAGAGAGAGAAACTAGACAGGCTTAAAGAGACTGAAAAATACACTTCTTCCTAAGAGCAAATTTTTAATTAAAGACCAGAATGAAGTAATGCTATGTAATGCTGCAGTTGTCTTGCCTCATGGTAGAAAATTCTTGCCCATTTACCATGTGGATGACCCAAGCAGGGTGTAGGAGGGAATTGTGGCAGTTTTTTTTATCCACAAGGAGCCAAGAGCTATATTAGTTTCTTATGAAAGTGTGTACTTTGATTCGCTCATATATATGTATATTCTCTTTCAATCCAGCCGACAGATTTTTATGGACCTGCTTGTGACTACCTTGGAGGCGAATATATTAATAACTGCAATTATCACGGAGCATACATGGCACTGAACCATTTGTATGACAATACATTAATCAGGCCAAATGGTAAGTGAATGCTTTTCCGTTTTCCAGACAATTACGGGAACTTTACACACACACACACACACACACCCTATCTCTTAAACATTTCCTTGTGTTTTTGAGTGACTAAGACTATAGTGCATAAATTATACATAATTTCCCTAAATAAGAAATCCTGCAGAGTGTTGTGAGTGAAAAACTTATATTTGTTGTATGACGAGACTGTCCAAAATATTAAAGGAAAAAATTGAGAACTTTTTCTTGAGGGGAAAGAGAAGAAGCTGTCCTGTTCTGCCTTAAAGGAAATTTAGAAGAGTTGCCAGAGGTGAAGCCATCTCATCACATTACCTAATTATTTGGGTAAATTGGGGAGAGCTATTGAGCTGTTCACCTGATCCTGTGGTTCCATATATTGTTAAAATCAGTATCCTTCCCATTTATAGTAATTTGATAGCTAGTTTTGATACACGAAATAATTGAATAATTAAATAAATACCAAAAATACACCTGTCAACAGTACTGAATTAAGTTGCCAAGTAGCAAAGCTGTCTTATTTTCTTCAATTTTTTCTTTTCTTTTAGCTTTCTCTTCTATTATTTTTTTTTATTTTGTATATATATTGAGTTAAATGAAAAGTCTGATCCTGTGATAACATATCTTAGTTAGCAAGTGAGTTTATCAGTTAGGAAGAATATATAGCAGAAACAGGTGGGGTGTCTCCTCAGACACAAATTCGAATTTTCCTTCAGGTTTGACTTTTGTTTTTGTTAAATTTTTTTCTTTTTCTTTTCATCCTCAAATTACCATAGTCAATTATATAAGTTAAGATGTGTGTTACCAGAAAAGAGATAAATTGAGTCACTAAATAGCACTTATATGAAGATATAAAAATTCTGTGTGAAGCTTAAATAAAAGTTTTTCTCTCTTTTTTCTCTTTCTCTTCTTCTTTCTATATTCTGTGAGAGGGAAAACATAAAAATGAGGCCATCTCTGTCCCAAACCTCTCCCACCCATGGGTCGGGAGGAGGGGTAGCTATTAGGAGACTAAAACAGAAAATCAAGGATTTAGAGGCAATGGTTATAAGCCTCGATGATAAAATTCGGAATATGGATAGAGAAATGAAAGAGAATGAAACACTCAGAGAGCAAATAAGATGTTTGGAGGAAGCAAATAAAGCACAAGGGGCAGGAGAGAAAATAACTAGAAAAACGAATAAAGAAGCTGGAAGTTGAAAAGAGTGAACTAGAAACTAGAATTTCTAAACAAGAAGACAAAAACAAACAGCTGAATGACAACCTAAATGAATTAGATGTTAGTTCACTGCTCTCTTTTGAGAGAGACGAGATTGTAGCTTGGAATGTCCAGATTAAGGAAAACATTGAACGGTTTAGAAAAGAGTTCCAGGAGCAGATTATGGAACATGATGCCATGAAGATTTCCTTTGTTGATGCACTAAAGGGGAATGTGGCAGTAAAAGAGGCTGTAAAGGTGGTGGTGCTGGAAAACATACAAACATTTGACTATAAAGAGACAGTAATCGAAAAAATGAAAGACGTTGTGATGGAAAGGGCAAACCCACTGATCAAACAGGCACTTGATAAAGAGAAGACAGTGGTAATCTCAGGCATAAGCGAATCCCAGGAGCCAATATGGCAGGGGAGACTTGAAGAAAATAAAGCTAGGGTTGTAGACCTGATAAGAAAGCTTGGAGTAGTTTGTGGTCCTGAGGATATTGTAAACACTCACCAACTAGGCAAATATTCGAGGGAAGGAAAGCCGAGACCATCAAAAGTAACCTTTGAGAGAGGGGAAACATATAGGGAAATATTGTTGAGAAAAAAAAGTCAAAAAGACCTTCAAGAATTCAAAGAAGTGTTCATTAGATGATACAGAACACTAGAAGAGATGGGAAAGATAAAAAACTTGTTGCAAGAGGCAAGAAGGTTAAATGAGGAAAGAAATGAAGAACAGAAAAAAATTTTCATTTCAGAGTTCTTCCAGACAAAGGGAAGATAAAGAAGATAAGGACAGAAGATCAGGGGATGGGGCCTCATTAAGATTGTTATACACAAATGCTGATGGATTAGCTGGTAAGGCAGTAGAATTAAAAGATAGGATTCACAACAGTAAGGCAGATATAGTAGCAATTACAGAGACTAAATTGAGTGAGGACATAAACAGTGTCACAGTTTTTCCTAAGGGCTTCAGAATATTAAGGGTTGAAAGATCTGAGAGGACTGGTGGAGGGATAGCACTGCTCATAAGTGAAAGTATTCAAGTTGAAGAAATAAACTTGGCTATAGAAAGTGAGTTCAAGGAATTTCTTGTTGCTCGCATAAATACTGGGTCAGAGAGCATTATAATAACTGTTGTATATAACACACCGAAGAACCAGAATAGGCTAGAAGTTTATGAGGAAAGTCATATAGGTACTACTGAAGTCATACTCTCAGTTGTTAACATGGCACGGGAGAGAAAATGTAAGATTTTTATTATGAGAGATTTTAATCATAAAGAGATAGATTGGATAAATCTTGACCCACACAGTGGTGAGGACTCATTCGGGGCAAGATTCCTAGATTGCGTACAAGGGAATTTCCTACACCAACATGTAATGGAACCAACGAGGGCCAGGGGTGGGGATGAACCATCACTACTTGATCTAGTATTCACAGATAATTGAAAAAATTGAGTATGAACCACCAATTGAATTGAGTGACCACTGTGTGTTGTTGATGGAGTATATCATTGAAGATATTCTGCCTGAGAGTAGAGGCAATGAGGACATGAGGAGGAACTATCCGAAAGGAGATTACATCAAAATGAATGAGCTTTTTGCAGTTATTGACTGGAGAACCTTATTTTACAACAAATCTGTACAAGATATGTATGACATCTTTTGTGAGAAATATGGGAAGATAGTAGATTGCTGCATACCTGTCACCAAACTAGGTGTAATTCATGCCAGAGAGAAATGGTTTGATAATGAGTGTAAAAGAGCTAAGGAGTGGAGAGACAAATGCTAGAAAAGGTATAGGAGGAGAAAAAACATAAATGCCTGGCAAACCTACAAAAGAGCAAGAAATGACTACCTAAGTAAAAGGAGAGAGGCAGAGAGAGACTATGAGAGGGACATCACCAGGAAGGCTAAAGAAAATCCCAAGCTTTTCCACAGCTTTATCAGAGGAAAACTGAAGGTAAAAGAACAGGTTTTAAGGCTAAAGAGAGCGGATGGAAGCATCACTGAGACGGATGAAGAGATCTGCAAAGAATTGAACAAGGAGTTTCAGTCAGTATTTACAGTAGAAAATACCCCACCCCCTCAGATTGCAGAGATAGAAGCTCAAGGGCCGGTATTAGAGAACATCAACCTTACAACCACAGAGGTATGCAAAGCGCTGATTGAGTTAGATGTTCATAAAGCTACAGGTCCTGATGACATATCCCCTCATGTACTTAAAAAATGCGCAAACTCAATATCAATGGCACTGGGTATCATATTTAAAAAGTCACTGGAGTCGGGGGAGACTCCAAGATGCTGGAAACAAGCAAATGTGATACCTATCTTCAAAAAGGGAAGGAGGGATACGGCTCTGAACTATAGACCAGTTTCCTTGACCAGCATAGTTTGCAAAGTTATGGAGAAACTACTAAGGAAACATATCTCTCTTCACTTGGAATCCTTCAACTTTTTGTCAGTGAGGCAACATGGCTTTAGAGAAGGTAGATCAACAGTAACAAACTTATTAGAATTTTATGATGAGGTAAGCCGAATCTTACAGGAAAGAGAGGGTTGGGCAGATTGCATATTCCTAGACTTCCAGAAAGCATTTGACAATGTTCCACATGGGAGACTTATTAGGAAGCTGCAAACAATGACTAGAATAGGTGGAAATGTCTTGGAATGGATAAAAACTTACTTAGAAGGAAGGGAACAGAGGGTTAGAGTAAGACATTCAGTGTCTGAATGGAGAAGAGTTAGTAGTGGAGTTCCACATGGTTCAATTTTAGGGCCAATTTTGTTCCTTGTATATGTAAATGACCTACCAGAGTCTGTAAATTCATTCATGCATATGTTTGCAGATGATCCAAAGATTGTGAAGAAAGTAAAAAACGAGAACAATGGTAGAGAACTTCAGGAAGATCTAAATAGTCTGCATGAGTGGTCAGAAAAGTGGCTAATGAAATTCAATACTTCAAAATGTAAGGTAATGAGAATGGGTACAAGTGCAAGAAGGCCCAAGCTTGACTACTCGGTGGGGGAGTACAACTTCAAAAGACAGAAAATGAGAGAGATCTAGGAGTAAACATACTGGCAGATTTGTCTCCAGAAATACATATAAATGGCATAGTAAGGGCAGCATATGCATTCTTATCAAATGTAAGGGTAGCCTTCAGGCACATGGACAAGGAAATGTTCAGAATAACTTATGTAACCTATGTAAGCCAAAACTCGAATGTGCAGCCTCCTTTTGGAATCCGCACTTGAAAAAGCAAATAGCTAAGCTTGAAAAAGTTCAAAGACATGCCACGAAACTGGTGCCAGAAATACTCAATCTCAGTTATGATGAGAAGCTGAGGGAATTAGACTTACCATCACTCGAAGCTAGAAGAGTGAGGGGGGATATGGTGACAGTCTTTAAATTCCTTCATGGTTATGATAGAGTGGATAGGGATCGATATTTTGATATGGCTGGCTCTAGAACTAGAGGTCATAGTTTGAAGCTTCGTAAGAAAACTTCTTTGCAGGATGTAAGGAAATACTTTTTCAGTGTAAGAGTAGTTGATAATTGGAATTGGCTAAGCGAGGAGGTAGTTAATGCTATCTCAATCCATAGTTTTAAGGACAGGTATGATAAGTATGACTAAGTATAAAATGGAACCGATCAGGAGACGGGAAGATACGAGCTTTGGGCTCTTTCCCGTAAACACAATTAGGTAATCACAATTAGGTAATCACACACACACACACACACACACATATATATATATATATATATATATATATATATATATATATATATATATATATATATATATATATATATATATATATATATATATATATATATATATATATACATATATATATATATATATATATATATATATATATATATATATATATATATATATATATATATATATATATATATATATATATATATATATATATATATATATATATATATATATATATATGTGTGTGTGTGTGTGTGTGTGTGTGTGTGTGTGTGTGTGTGTGTGTGTGTGTGTGTGTGTGTGTGTGTGTGTGTGTGTGTGTGTGTGTGTGTGTGCGAAAATATACACATCTACTCACACATTTCATTGTATATCGGAAAACTAATAAACTGTCCTATATAAATGCTACAAGTATTGTACTCTAGATACTTTTACACCGACTAACACTCACCAACTTCCTCAGAGAAGTACAGCATACATTATTTTAGGCACATAGATAGCTTTAAAATTTGTAAAAACTATCTAAGTATTCCATAAGACTAATAATCTTTCAAAATATTCAAATAAATATTTAGGTAATTTTCAATTTCTATTCTGTAGTCTATACGGAAATAAGAGGTCGCAATGGTAGCTAAGAGAAGAGCATGATGTGGGAAGTGACGAGCCTACCATTCATAGGATCAGTTCTGCTGTGGGGAGTTAATAATGGGATCCAGTCTTGATCCTCGGCTCCAACCTATCTGTGTCCATCCTCTACGAACATTGTGGCAAAAAAAAATCTTAACGTTGTACAAATCTGTCTATGGCTTTCATACCAGACATTAGGTTTACAATACAATGAAAATATCCACAAGAATGAGACACTGGTAGTAAAAAATATTAATTTTCTTCAATAACTACATTTTCTTTTCAGGAAGTGAGGCACTGAATGGAATCTTCGACTTGTTTGACCAAACCGATTATTTCTACATTTCTGATCCAGCTCTCTCCAGTATGGATGACATGGGATATGTTTATATTCCCTCAGGATGCGTTGATAAGACCAATGTTTGCAAGTTGCATATAGCACTTCATGGCTGCCTCATGGGAAGGTAAATTTGTAATTGCTGCTTACCTCTTAATGCGACACTGGTGCTAGAAATAAGCAATCTCAGTTATGAGGAGAGGCCGAGGGAATTAGACTTACCATCACTCGAAGCTAGAAGAATTAGGGGGGATATGGTGACAGTCTTTAAATTCCTTCATGGTTATGACAAAGTGGATAGGGATTGATATTTTGATATGGCTGGCACTAGAATTAGAGGTGATAGTTTGAAGATTCATAAGAAAACTTTTTTGCAGAATGTAAGAAAGTACTTTATATTGTGTAAGAGTAGTTGATAATTGGACTTCGCTAAGTGAGGAGGTAGTTAATGCTAACTCAATCTATAATTATAAGGACAAGTATGATAAATATTACTAAGTACAAAATGGAGCAGACCAGGAGACAGGAAGTTACGAGCTTGGGACTCTTTCACGTAAGCACAATTAGGTAATTATAGTCAGGTTAAAGCTGAGGATGTTATGCTGGGTGCCCTGACTAATGCCCAGCAGTGGCCAAGGACAAGGTTTGCAGCTTCCTAAGTCAAGCATTCTAACCACAACATAAAAGTAATTACCATAATATATGTTGTGGGTAATCCCTTCATACCCACGGCATCAGCCGCCCGTTGTGATACTACAGCTGCAGGATCTGTTGGACTTATATAGGACTGTCCAGGATAGTTCGCTTCTAAGTCTTGATTCAGTTACCGTTCTTTTTCTATGCCAAAATCAACACTGAATATTCTTGGATATTCATTACTCATCTCTTATTATCCCTTCACATCTGACAAGTCACAACACTACCCATCTCTGTTTCTCTTTACTTTACGCTTTTCCGTGCCCGGGCCCAATGAGGCAGATTTGTTTATTTTTTTTTGTCTGTCCAGGTGCTACAATTATAAAACAAAATTATATCAAAAGACAAGGGTGCAGGGGATGGCCATCCTTTTGCTCTAATCTTTTTAAACAGACATGCATACACACTGGCCTCAATCCTCCTTGCAAAGTAGGAGCTGAGTCAAAGCACTAGCACATTTGCTAGAAACCAAGTCACCCCAAACACTCCTCTGAACTCTAAGGATGAACCATTTTATTATAACTCAGCATCATCACCATTTAACGCTATAACCTCTACACTGCTAGCATAATTACTGCACATTACATATATATATGCGAATACTGTACAGTACTTAGGATAAAGACACGTAACTACTACACAAAACATAAACTATACATTATTAATTAATTTTAATACTGGATTGGAGATATTTGCCACAACCAAGCTACATATATTGGCTTCTGGGTCATTAATTCGTAGCTCAGGTTTTGGCCCACCATACAGGATAGTAACAGAAGCATGCTGTATTTGGAAATCCAAGCCCAGATGATATCACCAAACAGATCCTCGATTGCCTCTATGCGAGTTCTCTTATAATGCTTGTCATTTATGATCATATTTGTGTAACAGACAACTCTGACTGGATAGCATTTAAATGCCATTGCTAAGGTGATACTTCGGAAATTGGTCTTGATTTGCAACTTCAGTCTCAATGCTAAATTGTAATTTATAAAGCTATAAAGATGAGTCAATCAATACTGTTGCATTACAGTTATTAATCATAACAGGAATAGTAGAAGTTGAGTAAGCAGTCAGGTGCAGCAGCAGAAATTGCACACAACTCTCCATGGCCAGTTGCAGCCACAATATTCCGTTTATGCTTTGAATGACATTCCTTAGCCCAGTGACCTGTCTTGCCATAGGATGTACAGTAACTGGTTAGAGCAGAACATTTAGAACGAAGATGTAGAATTCCCCCAAAAAAACAAAATTATTCTTTTGTAGTAGCAGCATTAACTGATTCTGTATGTGAGAGGTCAACAGTATTGTTTACAAAGCGGCAGTTGTCAGATTTCATAGCAGGCAAATCATCAGCTGGTAAAACAGCAACAACTTGGGTGGCAGCTGCTTGAGCATACTGTTCTGAATTATGCTGAGCGAGCTCAAGTTCTCTTACTGTCTTATAGGCCTACCTCAAATTTAGTTCCTGATTTTCAAGCAGTCGTTAACATATTTTGCCAGATTGAAGACCATTTATGAAGGCATCTTGAACCAGGTCCTCATGGTACTGCTCAGAAGTAACAGCGGTTAATTGGCAATTCTTGCTCAGTTTATGTAGTTGTTGTACTCAATGTTCTCTGTCTGCTGTTGTCGTCCTGTGACCAACAGATGCTGTGAAAAAATAGCATTCTTCTTTATATAAACAATTTATCCAGGATTTCAACAACTGCATCAAAAGTTATACAATCAGCAATATATTTGTGCATGGAAGCATAAAGATATTTTGTTAGACAGCACAGTTTGTTAGGTGCATTGGCCCCACTTTCCTCAATGAAGTTGACAAAAGTTTTTTCCAGTCCTTGTATTCCTTCTCAGCATCTGGGGCACTAGGATCAATGTTGAGCTTCTCTGGACGCAGGAGATGATCCATTCTGCTTGTTATAGAAGATATTTTTGTAAACAAAATTGTTTCTCACAATAAAACAATGGCTTCATTCAACAACAAAATCACACCATAATCAACAAACTGTAAGCAAAAGAAATGACAATTACCTTAACATCTAATGTACCATACAAAATATATTACATCATATATAATAAGAGCATAATAGTAATAGAGTATATAAATGCACAACATTCTCCCTGGCCATATATTTTACCAACCATAGCGTTGGGAAGCATGTCTTTCCCGTTGAGAACGACGAAGTAGATTTGGTGCCAAACCGGACTGCTCAGAGGGCTGACCTCTTTGAGATACTGAGGCTGAGTCCTCCAGAGAAGGTGAAGGTGAAGGCTCTGATCTAGATTAATCATGTTCCTCTCCGATGACTGGCTTGGGTTCATATATTTGAAGTTTAGGTTTAGGTACTTGAATAGAAGCTCCCTTTACTTCAATAGTTGGGCACGGAGCCAAGTCTCAAAGAAATACTGTTGACTCACGACCATCACTATATCTAACATGTGCATATGTTGGATTTGCAGGGATTAGCTCCACTTCTTTAACAACGGGATTATCCTTCGAACACCTCACAAAATGATTCAAAAACACTGGTCCAGGATTCAACAACCAAGAAGGAATAGAAATCCTCATTGATGAATGTCGTGGAAATGAGGAAAACCTCTCATGACAGGTCGAGTTTGTAGTTGTTGATAGAAGTGATCTAATACAGTGTAGAGCCTGAGGCAGCACCACCTCCCAGTGTGATTCAGGGAGATTGTGGGACCTCAGAGCCAGGCAGATCCCTCTCCAAATAATCCTGTTGTATCTTTCAACCTGTGCATTCTCTTCAGGGTGATAAAGGGTAGTCTTGCTTGTGGCAACATTATGCAGGAAGAGCTATTCCTGCAGTTCCCGAGATATGAGACCTAAGGCTCTGTCTGAGTGAGTTATATTTGGAGCGCCTCACAGAAAAACTTGCCTCAAGACACTGAATTACAGTCTTGGAAGATGTATCCTTACATGGTATTGCAAATAAAAACCTTGAAACTCATACACTGTGACAAGTAGATGCTTGTTGCTTGTCTATGAAGATAAAGACCCCATAAAATCAACACTTAAATGTTGTAATGCGGGTGTAGCTATAATGAGTTTCCCAACAGACATAGAAACAAACTGTGATTTAAGTTCAGGACATGCACGGCATGCAAAATATGCTTCCTTTACTTCTTCTGTTGAGAATGGCAAGTTCGTCAATTGCACATAATGAAGAAGGCAAGTAACACCTGGATGGCATAAATCATCATGTAATTTCTTGAGAGATGGTGAATAAATGGCATTGCACCAGGAACGACTTAAAGTATCAGCAACAACATTGTAGCATCCTGGACAGTAACGAATATCATAAAAAAAATTGGCCAACTCTAAACACCAGCCTTGGATTTTATCATTTTTAATCTTTGATGGCTTACAATTGTCCAGCATATATGCAACTGATCACTGGTCAATCACGATGGTAAAATATTGACCGGACAAAAAATAAGACCATTTTCTTACAGCCTCAATCACTGCTGTAGCTTTTTTTCAACTGATGGCTAATGTAATTCATGCCCATTCAACGTTCGAGACATGAACTCTACCAGTCATCCTGACTTATTTAACATAGCCAAATCAGCAACATCCGAGGCGTCACATTCCACCACAAAAGGCTTGGAATTGTCAGGACAATGTAAAGCAGAATTCATAAGCAGCCTCAGAAGTTAGTGGAAAAGTTTTTCCTTAATTAAGGGCTGAGCATAGTCTGAGAATAAAGGTATCCACTCGGCATAATATGCAAACATGCCTAATACTCTCTTTAAAGCACTCATATTCTTAGGTGATTCAAGATCAAAAAGTGGCTGCATCCTAGATTTATCTGGTCAAATCAACCTATCACTGATTTCATAACCAAGAACAGAAATATTACTAACTGACAGTATAGATTTTGATTCATTGGTAAGGAAATGTATTTGGAGGTTCTCCTCATCAACAAATTTGTCTATAGCATGCTGAAAAACCCCCACACCATTAGTCACACTGAAGGGCATACATGTGAATTGAAATAGGAGTCCATAACCTCAAATGCTGTGTATGGATTGTCATTCTCGCATAAAGGCACCTGATAATGTGCACTTTTCAAGTCAGATGTTGAGAAAATTCTATATCGTGCTAATTTATTATCTATAGATTTGATCTTGGGCAAATATATGGATAATATCTGGATGATATAGCCTCTAAATTGTCTTGGAGGAATCACATAATCCAAATTTCTAAGTCTTCATCCAAAAATTTGGGGGTTTTGTATCCTATTCGTCATTTCTTTTCCTCTTTACAGTTACTTAAAATTTATAAAGGTCTTATCCATCCCTGCTTAGAACACTGCTCACACATCTGGGGTGCTTCTTCTTATATTTATCTCCTTGATAGGTTTGAACCTAAGGCAGTCAGACTCATTAATGATCCTTCTCTTACTTCTAATCTGGATTCTCTCTCTCTTCGCCGTAAGGTATCTTCCCTTTCTCTTTTCTATCGCTACTACTTCCATCGCTGCTCTGATGAGTTGGCAAGTTACATCCCTCCCCCACTGCTGAGGCCGCATAACACTCGCCAAGAGGCCTCATCTCACAGGTACTGTGTGGAGATTTGTAGCTCGCGGATTGATCGGTGCAGCGACTCCTTCTTCCCATCTACCTCCAGACTCTGGAACTCTCTTCCTCCTTTTGTCTTTCCTAATTCTTATGACCTTTTATCCTTGAAAAAGCAGATCTATCGTCATCTCATGGCCTAGTCCTCCATATATCTGGATCCCCTGTACTTTGACTGTTTTTTCTGCCTGTCATTTTCCTTTGTGTGACATTACCTCATCTCTGCCTTGTCCTTAACGTTTTTCTTTTCCTTCGTCTTGTATTTCCTCGTGTCCGCGCCTTTATTGATTAAGGCAGTTTTAGCCTGTCCCGGTGACACTCTCATAATAGAAAAAAAATATGCATCAAGACCAGTATGCAAATTTACAGTATTGGAGTCATCTACACACATAAGTATCTTATGGGGATCAAATTCAACTTTAACAACAACAACCTGACCTCGCCAAGGAGACAAGCTACGCTCAATAATACCGTCTGGTAACAAATGCTCACCTCCTTGAGCTATGAACTGCTGATTGACAGTACTGTATTCATGAGAATTAGTCACAATTGGCTTAACATTTGCCTTCATACTAGCAAATAGACATGGATTGGAGAGATTTGCTACAACCGAGCTACAAATATTGGCTTCTGGGTCATAAATTCGTAGCTCGGGTTTTGGCTCACCATACAGGATAGTAACAGCAGCATGCTGTATTTGGATATCCAAGCCCAAGATAACATCACCACACCGATCCTCGATTGCCTCTATGCAAGTTCTCTTATAATGCTTGTCATTTATAATTATATCTGTGTGACAGACAACTCTGACTGGATAGCATTTAAATGCCATTGCTAAGGTGATACTTCGGAAATTGGTCTTGATTTGCAACTTCAGTCTCAATGCTAAATTGTAATCTATAAAGATATCTGAACTGGCTGAGTCAATCAATGCTGTTGCATTACAGTTATTAATCAAAACAGGAACAGTAGAAGTTGATAAGCGGTCAGGTGCAGCAGCAGAAATTGCACACAACTCTCCATGGTCAGTTGCAGCCACAATATTCCGTTTATACTTTGAATGACACACCTTAGCCCAGTGACCTGTCTTACCACAGGATGTACACTCACTGGTTAGAGCAGAACATTTAGAACGAAGATGTAGAATTCTTCCACAAAACCAAAAATTGTTTCTTTGTTGTAGCAGCATCAACTGCTTCTGTATGTGAGAGGTCAACAGTATTGTTTACAAAGCGGCAGTTGTCAGATTTTATTGTAGGCAAATCATCAGCTGGTAAAGCAGCAACAACTTGGGTGACTGCTGCTTGAGCATACTGTTCTGAATTATGCTGAGCGAGCTCAAGTTCCATTGCAGTCTCATAGGCCTGGCTCAAATTTAGTTCCTGGATTTCAAGCAACCGCTGACGTATTGTGTCCAGATTGAAGACCATCTCTGAAGGCATCTTGAATCATTTCCTCACGGTACTGCTCAGAAGTAGCAGTTGTTGATTGGCAGTTCTTGCTCAGTACATGTAGTTGTTGTACTCAATGTTCTCTGTCTGCTGTTGTCGTCCTGTGACCAACAGATGATGTGAAAAAAATAGCATTTTTCTTTTATATAACAGCTTATCCAGGATTCCAACAGCCACATCGAAAGTTATACAATCAGCAATATGTTCGTGCACGGAAGCAGAGACATATTTTGTTAGACACCGCAGTTTGTTAGATGCATTGGCACCACACTCCTCAATGAAGTTGACGAAAGTTTTTTCCAGTCCTTGTATTCCTTCTCAGCATCTGGGGCACTAGGATCAATGTTGAGCTTCTCTGGAAGCAGGGGATGATCCATTCTGCTTGTTACAGAAGATATTCTTGTAAATGAAATAGTTTCTCACAATACGACAATGGCTTCATTCAACAACAATATCACACCATAATCAACAATCTGCAAGCAAAAGAAATAACAATTACCTTAACGTCTAATGTAACATGCAAAACTTAATAATACAGCATATATTATAAGAGCATAATAGTAATAGAGTATATGAATATACAACATACGGTGTAACTGTAGATCCTTCTCGCATATTATATCCCCGCTAACACTATCTTCAGGAAGCTTTTTTTCATTTATCCAAACTAACAATAATTTTCCTACCTCTTCTACACTTAAGACCTTTGTTTGGTTAATAAAATCGCTCCTTTAGCCACGTCAGCCACCTTTAATGCCTACTTTTTCTTTAAAATAGTACAGATGGACGATTTAATCATGTCATACTGCTTTGGGAGGTCAGAAACATAAACACCATTCTCGTGTTTAGCTATTATTTATTTCTTCATATCCACAGTAATACACTTAGGCCTTTTGACGCCACTATCACTAGCACTTTTCACATTCTTGTAAGCCATAATGAGGGCTTATTTAAAGTAAAAAGCATAACATATATGAAGAAACAACTGAGAGCAAACACGTGGTCGCCCGTGAGTTTAGGTATATGTTCCTCAGTGCTCTGGGTCGATTCGATATTTGTTGGCAAATTGTGTTCATTGGCTGATTTGTTCATGGGTGGGGGCATTCGCTACCCGAGGTTTGACTGTGTATATATATATATATATATATATATATATATATATATATATATATATATATATATATATATATATATATATATATATATATATATATATATGTGTGTGTGTGTGTGTGTGTGTGTGTATGTATCTATTTATGTATATTAGTACGTATGTTGGTATGTATGTATGTATGTATGTATGTATGTATGAATGTATGTGATTACCTAATTATGTTTACAGGAAAGAGCCCAATGCTCGTATCTTCCCGTCTCATGATCGGTTCCATTTTGTACTTAGTGATACTTATCATACCTGTCCTCAAAACTATGGATTGAGATAGCATTAACTACCTCCTCGCTTAGCCAATTCCAATTATCAACTACTTTTACACTGAAAAAGTATTTTCTTACATCCTTCAAAGAAGTTTTCTTACCAAGCTTCAAACTATGACCTCTAGTTCTAGAGCCAGCCATATCAAAATATCGATCCCTATCCACTTTATCATAACCATGAATGAATTTAAAGACTGTCACCATATCCCCCCTCAATCTTCTAGCTTCGAGTGATGGTAAGTCTAATTCCCTCAGCCTCTCATCATAACTGAGATTGCATATATCTGGCACCAGTTTCGTGGTATGTCTTTGAACATTTTCAAGCTAAGTTATGTACTTTTTCAAGTGCGGATTCCAAAAGGGGGCTGCATATTCGAGTTTTGGCATCACATAGGTTACATAAATATTTCTGAACATTTCCTTGTCCATGTGCCTGAAGGCTATCCTTACATTTGATAAGAAGGCATATGCTGCCCTTACTATGCCATTTATATGTATTTCTGGAGACAAATCTTCCAGTATGTTTACTCCTAGGTCTCTCTCATTTTATGTCTCTTGAAGTTGTACTCTAGCCACCGAGTAGTCAAGCTTGGGCCTTCTTGCACTTGTACCCATTCTCATTACCTTACATTTTGAAGTACTGCATTTCATTAGCCACTTTTCTGACCACTCATGCAGACTATTTAGATCTTCCTGAAGTTCTCTAGCATTGTTCTCATTTCCAACTTTCTTCACAATCTTTGCATCATCTACAAACATATTCATGAATGAATTTACACACTATGGTAGGTCATTTACATATACAAGGAACAAAAGTGGCCCTAAAACTGAACCCTGTGGAACTCCACTACTAACTCTTCTCCATTCAGACACTGAGTGTCTTACTCTAACCCTCTGTTCCATTCTTTCTAAGTAAGTTTTTATCCATTCCAAGACATTTCCACCTATTCTAGCCATTGTTTGCAGCTTCCTAATAAGTCTCCCATGTGGAACAGTGTCAAACGCTTTCTGGGAGTCTAGGAATATGCAATCTGCCCAGCCCTCTCTTTCCTGTAAGATTTGGCTTAC
>JAXCGZ010011407.1:77500-90000 GCA_037179515.1 Halocaridina rubra | reverse complement strand
ATATATATATATATATATATATATATATATATATATATATATATATATATATATATATATATATATATATATAAACTTGTAATGCAGAGATTTGTCACATTATGTACTGGTTGATTAATGCTATTGTTACCTGTGTTTTATGTATCTATTAGTCCTAATTCAAATGGGGGTGAACACAGGCTGGAGCTGGGGAGTGAAGGCTGGATTCCCAACCTCACGCCCCCCGGTAGCTCAAACAGGGGTTCAAGGCTCTACTTAACCAGATAATCATCTGATTTCTTTTAGGTACTTACTGGATGATGTTTTTGCTAGAAATACTGGTTATCTTCAGGTTGCTGAGGTGAACAACATCATAGTTCTCTTCCCACAGGCAATAAAACTGCTGCTGACTAACCCCAATGGTTGCTTTGATTGGTGGGGTTATACCAACTACCTATACAGTAAGACTTACAATTTTAATACACCAGTATTTCTTTTAGTACTCTTTTATCGTACTCAGTGAATTTATATAAGCATTTAATTGCTACAAACTTAGTGCACTAGAATGAATTATATATATATATATATATATATATATATATATATATATATATATATATATATATATATATATATATATATATATATATATATATATATATATATATATATATATATATATATATATATATATATAGAGAGAGAGAGAGAGAGAGAGAGAGAGAGAGAGAGGTCTCCGATTTGCGACAAGATTCCGTTCCTGACAGCTGCCATAACCTGAATTTCATCGTAAGCCAGAAATCACCTAAATTCGAACCTATGTCCCCCACCAATGCAAAAAATGAATTTTCGAAAACAGAAAAATAATCTATGTTCTTACTCTTAGATATAAAAATAGTAAAAGTACACTGTACAGTATTGCTTACCTTTACTACTGTGGTTGGCTTGCATCTGGATAACTGGATAACTTCAGCCCCCATATCCAAGTTAAGGTCGAACGGCTTAACACCAGCAAATGAGCACAAGGATAAGTGAGCGACGCTTCTTCTATGTTCACGGCATTAAACAATCTTTTTGCTTTCTCCTAAATTAACAGGAGGCTCAGTGGGATGCGCCGTCGATGCTGATCGTCCAGCTAAAGCACTAATGACATCTTACTTTTAATCATATTGAAAGTATGTATTCACAGCAAATGCGCATGGTAAACAATATGGCGGACGAGAGATTTAGAAGCAATGTCTTCACAACAGCACTTCTCATAAAAATGCGTTCTTATTGTGCTGTCCTTTTGGTTTCTCTCTTCCTCCAAAATTTATATTTATTCTTGTTTAGTAAAAAAAAAAAATAACTGATGCTGGTCTATTGTCATATAGCTTTTCTTCATTTTTCATTTCTATTTCCATTTGGAGTTAATTTTTAAACTCGACTTTTCTTATACTTCATTTCTTTAATTGCTAAGATCATTGCTTTTAATTTTTCCTTCACATCTTGTTTCGTAATAGATTTAAGTTTTTCACAGGTGACATTTATTTTATCCTTAAACATCTTAGCTGATATTACTCAATAATCCTTTTTCCTGTTCCGTTTTTCGGGTAGTACTCTTTTCATGAGTTCGTTATTTTTCATTTTCTTCTATATACTTGATGGCGTATTCTAAAGGCCAACCTCAACAAACTTTTTCACATAAAAATTGTATTTACGACTATGTATGTGGTAATTTTGTAACCAAATTAAATCAAACTTGTTCAGATAAATAAATACATAAATAAATAATATAACCATTAACTTGATATATGCGTACACAACACTGCCGCGTGACTATTCTTTCGCCAACCTCAATAATCTTTTCCGCATAATGATTGTATTTATGGTTATATATTTGGTAATTTTGTAAATTAATTAAATCTAATTCCTTCAAATAACCAAATACATAAACAAATAAATAAATTTAACCATTAACTAGATGTAAACGTATACAACAATGCCGTGTAAATATTGTCTCGTTAACCTCAACATACTTTTTCGCATAAAGATCGTATTTACGGCTATGTATTTGGTAATTTTGTAAATAAATTAAATCTAATTCCTTTAAATAACCAAGTAAAAAAAAATAAACCAATGACTTGATATATACGTATAGAACGGTGCTACTAAGTGTGTATTCATCTCACAAACTGTTCAGCGCATGAAGTTTGAATTCACCACACAAGCCAGTAGGTTGAAAAATGGATTCATCAATAATTAATTAATTTGTTGGTCCCCTGTCATTATGGCGGAAACACATAACTTGGAATGACGTAGATTGGGGACCCTCTGTGTATATATATATATATATATATATATATATATATATATATATATATATATATATATATATATATATATATATATATATATATATATATATATATATATATATATATATATAAACTAATAGATAAATACACCATTAACTTAATATATACATATACAGCAATGCTGTGTGACTACTTTTTCAGCAAGCTCAACATACTTTTTCATATAAAGATCATATTTATGGCTGTGTTTGGTAATTTTGTAAATAAATTAAATCTAATTCCTTCAGATAATGAGATACATAAACAAATAAATAAATAAAACCTTAACTTGATATGCACGTATAGAACAGTGCTGCTACATCTGTATTCGTCTGCCAGGCTCACAAACTGATCAGTGCATTAGGTATGAATATACCACACAAGGGTTGAAAAATGGATTCATTAATAATTTATGAGCCTCTGTCGTAACGGTACAAACGAGTAACTCGGAACGACGTAAGTCGGGGACCCCCTGTACACACACACACACATACCAACTAGGTAAATATTCGAGGGAAGGAGAGCCGAGACCAACAAAAGTAACCTTTGAGAGAGGGGAAACATGTAGGGAAATATTGTTGAGAAAAAAAAGTCTAAAAGACCTACAAGAATGCAAAGAAGTGTTCATTAGACGATACAGAACACAGGAAGAGATGGGAAAGATCAAAAACTTGTTGCAAGAGGCAAGAAGGTTAAATGATGAAAGAAATGAAGAAGAGAAGAAAAATTTTCGTTACAGAGTACTTCCAGACAAAGGGGAGATAAAGAAGATAATGACAGAAGATCAGGGGATGGGGCCTCATTAAGATTGTTATACACAAATGCTGATGGATTAGCTGGTAAGGCAGTAGAATTAAAAGATAGGATTCACAACAGTAAGGCAGATATAGTAGCAATTACAGAGACTAAGTTGAGTGAGGACATAAACAGTGTCACAGTTTTTCCTAAGGGCTTCAGAATACTAAGGGTTGAAAGATCTGAGAGGACTGGTGGAGGGATAGCACTGCTCATAAGTGAGAGGATTCAAGTTGAAGAAATAAACTTGGCTATAGAAAGTGAGTTCAGGGAATTTCTTGTTGCTCGCATAAATACTGGGTCAGAGAGCATTATAATAACTGTTGTATACAACCCACCAAGGAACCAAAATAGGCTTGAAGTTTATGAGGAAAGTCATATAGGTACTATTGAAGTCATAAACTCAGTTGTCAACATGGCACGGGAAAAAAAATGTAGGATTTTGATTATGGGAGACTTTAATCATAAAGAGATAGATTGGATAAATCTTGACCCACACAGTGGTGAGGACTCATTCGGGGCAAGATTCCTAGATTGCGTACAAGGGAATTTCCTACACCAACATGTAATGGAACCAACAAGGGCCAGGGGTGGGGATGAGCCATCACTACTTGATCTAGTGCTCACAGATAATGTGTTGGATATTGAAAATATTGAGTATGAACCACCAATTGGAAAGAGTGACCACTGTGTGTTGTTGATGGAGTATATCATTGAAGATATTCTTCCTGAGCGTAGAGGCACTGAGGACATGAGGAGGAACTATCCGAAAGGAGATTACATCAAAATGAATGAGCTTTTTGCAGTTATTGACTGGAGAACCTTATATTACAACAAATCTGTACAAGAAATGTATGACATCTTTTGTGAGAAATATGGGAAGATAGTAGATTGCTGCATACCTGTCACCAAAGTAGGTGTAATTCATGCCAGAGAGAAATGGCTCGATAATGGGTGTAAAAGAGCCAAGGAGTGGAGAGACAAATGCTGGAAAAGGTATAGGAGGAGAAAAAACATAAATGCCTGGCAAACCTACAAAAGAGCAAGAAATGACTACCTAAGTAAAAGGAGAGAGGCAGAGAGAGATTATGAGAGGGACATCACCAGGAAGGCTAAAGAAAATCCCAAGCTTTTCCACAGCTTTATCAGAGGAAAACTACTGAGACGGATGAAGAGATCTGCAAAGAATTGAACAAGGAGTTTCAGTCAGTATTTACAGTAGAAAATACCCCACCCCCTCAGATTGCAGTGATAGAAGCTCAAGGGCCGGTATTAGAGAACATCAACCTTACAGCCACAGAGGTATGCAAAGCGCTGATGGATTTAGATGTTCATAAAGCTACAGGTCCTGATGACATATCCCCTCATGTGCTTAAAAAATGCGCAAACACAATATCAGTGGCACTAAGTATCATATTTAAGGAGTCACTGGAGTCGGGGGAGATTCCAAGATGCTGGAAACAAGCAAATGTGATACCTATCTTCAAAAAGGGAAGGAGGGATACGGCTCTGAACTATAGACCAGTTTCCTTGACCAGCATAGTTTGCAAAGTTATGGAGAAACTACTAAGGAAACATATCTCTCTTCACTTGGAATCCTTCAACTTTTTGTCAGTGAGGCAACATGGCTTCAGAGAAGGTAGATCAACAGTAACAAACTTATTAGAATTTTATGATGAGGTAAGCCAAATCTTACAGGAAAGAGAGGGCTGGGCAGATTGCATATTCCTAGCCTTCCAGAAAGCGTTTGACACTGTTCCACATGGGAGACTTATTAGGAAGCTGCACTCAATGGCTAGAATAGGTGGAAATGTTTTGGAATGGATAAAAACTTACTTAGAAGGAAGGGAACAGAGGGTTAGAGTAAGACACTCAGTGTCTGAATGGAGAAGAGTTAGTAGTGGAGTTCCACAGGGTTCAGTTTTAGGGCCACTTTTGTTCCTTGTATATGTAAATGACCTACCAGAGTCTGTAAATTCATTCATGAATATGTTTGCAGATGATGCAAAGATTGTGAAGAAAGTAAAAAACGAGAACAATGGTAGAGAACTTCAGGAGGATCTAAATAATCTGCATGAGTGGTCAGAAAAGTGGCTAATGAAATTCAATACTTCAAAATGTAAGGTAATGAGAATGGGTACAAGTGCAAGAAGGCCCAAGCTTGACTACTCGGTGGCTGGAGTACAACTTCAAGAGACATAAAATGAGAGAGACCTAGGAGTAAACATACTGGCAGATTTGTCTCCAGAAATACATATAAATGGCATAGTAAGGGCAGCATATGCATTCTTATCAAATCTAAGGGTAGCCTTCAGGCACATGGACAAGGAAATGTTCAGAAATATTTATGTAACCTATGTGAGGCCAAAACTCGAATATGCAGCCCCCTTTTGGAATCCGCACTTGAAAAAGCACATAGCTAAGCTTGAAAAAGTTCAAAGACATGCCACGAAACTGGTGCCAGAAATACGCAATCTCAGTTATGATGAGAGGCTGAGGGAATTAGACTTACCATCACTCGAAGCTAGAAGAGTAAGGGGGGATATGGTGACAGTCTTTAAATTCCTTCATGGTTATGATAGAGTGGATAGGGATCGATATTTCGATATGGCTGGCTCTAGAACTAGAGGTCATAGGTTGAAGCTTCGTAAGAAAACTTCTTTGCAGGATGTAAGGAAATACTTTTTCAGTGTAAGAGTAGTTGATAATTGGAATTGGCTAAGCGAGGAGGTAGTTAATGCTATCTCAATCCATAGTTTTAAGGACAGGTATGATAAGTATCACTAAGTCTAAAATGGAACCGATCAGGAGACGGGAAGATACGAGCTTTGGGCTCTTTCCCGTAAACACAATTAGGTAATCACAATCAGGTAATCACACACACACACACACACACACACACACACACACATATATATATATATATATATATATATATATATATATATATATATATATATATATATATATATATATATATATATATATTTATATATATATATATACAGGAGATCCCAACTTATATATATATATATATATATATATATATATATATATATATATATATATATATATATATATATATATATATATATATATATATATATATATATATATATATATATATATATATATATATATATACAGGAGGTCCCAACTTATATATATATATATATATATATATATATATATATATATATATATATATATATATATATATATATATATATATATATATATATATATATATATATATATATATATATATATATATATATTTATATATATATATATATATATATATATATATATATATATATATATATATATATATATATATATATATATATATATATATACATATATATATATATATATATATATATATATATATATATATATATATATATATATATATATATATATATATATATATATATATATATATATATAAACAGGGGACCCCTGACTTACATCGTTCCGAGTTACTCGTGTCCGCTGTTACGATAGAGGCCCATGAATGATTAATGAGTCAATATTTCGACGTACCTGGCTTGTGTGGTAAATTCAAGCTTTGTACACTGAACAGTTTGTGAGCCTGGCAGACGAATACACATGTAGCAGCCCTGCTCTACAAGTATATATATCAAGTTAATGGCTTTATTTAGTTATTTATTTGTTTATGTATTCTGTTATTTGAAGGAATTAGATTTAATTTATTTACAAAATTACCAAATGCATAGCTTTAAATACGATCTTTTGTTGTTTGTTGAGGTTG
Source organism: Halocaridina rubra (assembly GCA_037179515.1). Lineage (NCBI taxonomy): Eukaryota > Metazoa > Arthropoda > Malacostraca > Decapoda > Atyidae > Halocaridina > Halocaridina rubra. Next base: position 83,112 of record JAXCGZ010011407.1, on the reverse strand, counting down.
GCAAAAAATACTCACACGGCATTGTTGTATACGTATATATCAAGTTAATAGTGTTATTCATTTACGATTTTGGTTATTTGAAGGAATTAGATAACTGTAATTTATTTGCAAGCTTATCAAATACAGAACCGTAAATAGAATCTTTATTCAAAAAAGTTTGTTGATTCACATGGCATTGTTGTATATGTATATATCAAGTTAATGGTTTTACTTCTTTATTTGTTTATGTATATGGTTATTTTAAGGAATTAAATTTAACTTATACAAAATTACCAAATACATAGCCATAAATACGATCTCTTTGCAAAAAAGTTTGTTGAGGTTGACCTTTGGAATAAATCGTCACTCGGCATTGTTGTATGTGCATATATCAAGTTAATGGTTTTATATATTTATTCTATTTTATGCATCTGGTTATTTGAAGGAATTCGACTGGGAAGAAGAAGACGAACCATCGCTCAAATCAAGTTTTCTCAAGTATATAGAAGAGAATCAAAGAAACAAACTCATAAAAAGACTAATAGTCGAGAAATGAAACATGAAAAAGGATTTATTGGGCAATATCAGCTAAAGTATTTATGGATAAAATAAATATCACCAGTGAAGAACTGAAATCTATTACGAAACAAGATATGAAAAGGAAAATTAAAAGCATTTTGATAAATGAAGTACAAGAAGAGTCAAATTAATGGAAACAGAAATGAAAAGTGAAGAAAATCTATATGATTATAGACTAGCACAGTTAATTTTTACAAAACAAGAACAAATATAAATATTGGAGAAAGACAGAAACCAAGAGGACAGCACAAAAAGAAGGCATTTTTAAGAGAAGTGCCATTGTGGAGGCATTGCTTCTCATCCTGAACCTGAACTTCTCATCTGCCATATTCCTTATCGTGCTCATTCCCTGTGATTACATACTTTCAACATGATTAGCAATAAAATGTTATTAGTGCTTTGTTTGGATGACTAGCGTCAACGGCGCATCCCACTGAGCCTCCTGTTGATTCAGGAGAGAGCAGAAAGATAGTGTCATGCCAGGAAAATGGGAAAGGAGGGAAGAAGAAGCGTCGCCCACTTGTGTTTGTGCTTATTCGCTGATGTTAAGCCGTTCGTTCGACCTTAAGTTGGATATGGGGGCTGAAGTTATCCAGTTATCCAGATGCAAACCAACACAGTAGTAAAGGTAAGTAATACTGTATAGTGTACTTTTACTATTTCTATGTCTAAGATTAAGAACATAGATTATTTTTCTATGTTTTAGAGTATTTATTTTTAACATTGGTGAGGGACTTAGGTTTGAATTTAGGCGTTTCCCAACTTACGATGGAAAACTGGTTACAGCAGGTATCAGCAACGGAACTCTGTTGTAAGTTGGGGACTCCCTGTATAGTGGAACCTCGGTTTTGAATGTAATTCATTCCTGATAGCTGTTCGAATATGAAAGCAATTTATTTCATAAAAATGAGTAAAAAATGAATTAATCTGCTTGTGGACTCCAGATGATTGCTTATTTAAACATTAAAAACAGTCCTTCAAGCATAAATTCGTATACAAAACAATGAAAATCATCAAATCTTACCCGAGGAGAAATATAACACCAATAATGAAATATAGAGCAAATTCAAATTCATTTTTCGTGTTTTAAGGAGAAGTGATGGTAATAATGGTAGGTGGTGAGGAAGGGAAAGTGGAGAGATGCTGTTGCTGGGAAGGGGAAACCAATTCCTTTGAAACAGTAGGCGAGTGTTCTTTTTTTTTTTTCTCTTTCTGTTTGTTTGTGATGTTGCACCCTGGGGTGTGATGAAGATATAAATACATTCTGGAAAGAGATGGATGAAATTATGGTCTCACCACCAGTGGAAGAAAGAACAGTAATTGGTATTCATGAAAATATTCCTAGGATTCACGGAGGACGTGGCAAGGGGGAGATGAATTAAGATAGAGATCGAATAGTAGATTTTGCAATTCCAGTTGACATGGCAAGAAACAGCACTTTCTTTACGAACTACAGTTATGCATCATACAGTGATAGAGGAAGCGAGAGATAGTTTCTGTTATGTACATAGAGAAAATATTTGCATGCAACACAGACTAGTGATGTCAGTTATCTTACTAGGACGAGGTGGAGAGAGAAAAAAGATAGCACAACCGACGATTATGTAGTGGTAAGTGGAAGATCAAGAGACGAGAAAAAGTTCAAAGTTTTGGTCCTTAGTAACATCAAATAAGAAGAAGTGAACACCTGGTAGGAAAAAAAAAGCACAACGATTTTAAGAAATGCAAAACAATGATTGGGAAACACCTCAGGCAGAGGGCTACCAATTGGCAAGGAGACCTGTTAGTTGAACCATGACATGCAGGAAAAGTTCAAAAGGAAGACGGAATCACTGATAGCTACGAAAGTAATGATTTGAAGGAACATAGCTTGGCTTGGAAAAGTGAAAAGAGAGAAGCAAATAATGCAGTAGCTAGAATTAAGGATAGTGCAATGAACGAGTTTTATGAGAAATTGGTAACATCAGACGGCCAAAAGAATATAAGATGGCATTAAATAGAGATAAAGTAACAAAGGATTTGACACATTAGACAGATCAAACAAATGAATGGCAGACTTCTGTTAAAGGAGGACAGTATAAGAGCCAGATGGGAGAAATGTTTCGAAAAACTATTTAATGAAAAAACTTCCTGAAGAATAATAGAGGATGGCTGCATCCCACAGGAAAAATAAATTCTGCCTATAAGTAGAGAAAAAGTAAAGAGAGCACATGGAAATACAAAAAGAGGAAAATCAATAGGAGCTGTTAGTATATCAGCCAAAGTTTGGAAGTGCTTGGTGGAAGAGGTAGTAGACTTACTGTCGGACCTAATGTGCAAGAATTATCAGTGAGAACGAATGCCAGACAGCCGGAGCAACAGCCAAATGCTTTAGATCTGTAAAGGGAAGGGGGTGATATACAATACTGGTGTAAGTACCATGGTATAAAACTGATATCACATACTAGGAAGATATATGAAAGAATTATAGAAGAAAATGAGATAAACAACAGTAGGTGAGGAGCTATTTATTTTTTGCCAGGGAAAGACAGTAGATGTAAATTATGCAGTAAGGTAAATTAATGGAGAAACATATACAGTGATGACCCTGCTGGATTGCGTTTCTTGGCTCGCGTTTTCACTGTACCACGGTTTTTTTTTGGCAAATTATTATTTTATTTTTTGGGTATATGCAAAAATATTAAAATATTAAAAAAATAAAAAATCTCAGTATTTTAATTTTTTGATTGGAAAAAAACATATATCATTATCTAATTGATAACAAAAATTTATTTCCCAGCCTACGAATAAGAAAACAGTAAAAAATAGTAAAAAACATAAATTTAGATATACGTACGTACAGTATAACTCACAGTATTGCATCATGCGAAATAGTGTCCGATAGCGTACAATGTATTGGGGTCGCAGCTACGTGAGCTAGCATATATATTTATATTTCCAGTAGTTTCATGGTTTTATTGATAAAAAAAACGTATTTCTTAGCCTAAGAATAATAAAACAGTAAAAAATAGTAAAAAACATAAATACTAACAGTATTGCAACATGCAAACTATGATACCGCTATCAGCGTTTCGGACAAAGGCTCGTTCAGTCTAACTCACGTGTGCGCCATTCGCGTTGTGCTTATTAAACGTTTTGCTTGTGTCCGATAGCGTACAATGTATTGGGTTCGCAGCTACATGAGCTAGCATATATATTTATATTTCCATTAGTTTCATGATTTTATTGATAAAAAAACGTATTTCTTAGCCTAAGAAAAATAAAACAGTAAAAAATAGTAAAAAACATAAATACTAACCGTATTGCAACATGTAAAATACGATACCGCTATCAGCGTTTCAGACAAAGGCTTCCACCATCTTCCATTTTCTCGCCTCACTCATATGCGCCGTTCATGTTGTGCTTATTAATACGTTTTGCTTGTGATTTTTATACTCGCATATTTTAACCTTTGCAATACCTCCCAAGCATCCTTCATCTTCTAAGGCTTCTTGTAGTGAGCCTAAGCGGCAAAGGAAAATGTTAACCATAACAGATAAGGTAAGTTTACCTATCACGTACATATAAATTTACGTTGCATGCTGTTATTTATAAAGTAAAGAGTGGTTTTTTAACAGTGCTGGAAGGGTTTATACAGTAAACGTAAAAATAATTGTAAAATACCTATGTACATGAGTATGTCATATAAATTTACGCTTGCATGCTGTTATTTATGAAGTAAAGGGTGGTTTGTTAACAGTACAGGGAGGGTTTATACAGTTTATACGGTGTAAACGTAAAAATAAATTAAAATATCTATGTACATATAGGCTGATCCTACTCTGCGATATTCCCGTCTCGTGCCGGGTCCCAAAACCGAACCCTCGCAATAATGGGGGGATCACTGTATATATATATATATATATATATATATATATATATATATATATATATATATATATATATATATATATATATTTATATACATATATATATATATATATATATATATATATATATATATATATATATATATATATATATATATATATATATATATATATATATATATATATATATATATATATATATATATATATATATATATATATATATATATATATATATATATATATATATATATAGAGAGAGAGAGAGAGAGAGAGAGAGAGAGAGAGAGAGAGAGAGAGAGAGAGAGAGAGAGAGAGAGAGAGAGAGAGAGAGAGAGAGAGAGAGAGAGAACTTTACCTAGTATATTGATTTGGAGAAAGCGGATGATTGGATACCAAGGCAGGAAGTATTGAGATATATAAGAGAGAAGGAGGTTTCTGAGAAGTATACTAGAATGGTACAAGATATGTATGTAACCACACAAGCAAGAAGCTATGTTGGTACTGTAAAATTCTAAAGTGAAGGTCGGTCTCCATAAAGTATTGACTCTTAGTCCCTACATATTTGATACTGTGATGGACGTCATAACATCAGATGTCAGAGAAGAGGTCCTTTGGAGAGCACTGTTCGCTGATGACATAGTGTTGATAGGCCTAACCAGAGAAGGTGCTGACCTGACCTTGAAAAGGTAAAAACATGTACCTGAAAAACGATGTCTTAAATAAGAAAGGTAAAAACAGAATATCTATGGATGAGAGGAGAGGGTAGACAAGGAGGAGTGAAATTGGACCAGGAAGACACAGAGAGGGTTGCATCTTTTAGATATCTTAAATTATATAAGACTGAAAATGAAAATATGAACCATGAAATTAAGCACAGTATACAGTGTGCTTGAATGAATTGGAGAAGGTCATCAGGAATTATGTGCGACAAGAAGATTAGTACGGAGGTCAAGAGAAAGCTTTACAAAAATCTGGAAGACCTTTATTGGTTTATAGGACTGAGATGTGGCCAATAAAAATGGCTTTAGAAAGAAAACTGGAAGTTGGCTGAGATGCAGAAGTGGAGAGAGATCTGTGGAGTCACAAGAAGAGGTAAGAGCAGATTTGACTGCAGTAGAAGAACCGTTTAAGTAGAAGTTTCAAAGAAAGTACATGCGAGAAGATTACAGAAGTTCGATCATA
>JAXCGZ010011407.1:22500-72500 GCA_037179515.1 Halocaridina rubra | reverse complement strand
CATGTGAGGAGCTGCTGCATAGGTGCTAACACAATCCATTCCAATGCTAGCTGAGAGAAAAGGAATGCTTTGTTAGTTGTGAAGGTATTATAATGGAAACCTTGATAAAATTACCAAAGTATTGAAAAGAAATTTTGCTAAAAAACGAAAGCCAAGAGATACCAATGATCAGTTTACACAACAAGGTATGGTCCCAATCTACAAATAACTCAATAATACTAATATTAAAAGTAGTGAACATTATTAGGCTACTCAATACTGCATTGTTTCCAATTTTTAAAGGTTAATTTCAATTAATGATTGCGATAATGTATATTATAGAATATTGCAGTGTGCTTTCAGCATGAATTTTCCAACATATTAGGACTGAAATTATCCTGAAACGGGTCTGTCTACATTATCTAATGCAAACAAAAGATAAACATACAATCTCTTGTAGATAAACCATAATGATAAGTTTATTTCATCAGAGATACTGCCAAAAACATTTTCTTTCGAAAACCAAATAGTTCATGAGCGACTGTGGGTATTTTCTTCATAATTGCAGCTAAAATATATTTGTTTAATAACTTTTCTTATATGCTGCATAGCATGAACGGCGAATCCAGCATTTGCCATTTTCATTTTTGCTATAGCTGAGATATATGCAAAAATTTCTAGAAGTCACACTTACAGTATACTCCTCCCAAGCTAGTTGATAATTACGAATGGTAGCAGATTGCATGAGAATAAGCATGAAACAATATACAGTCAAATAGAAGTCAACAGAGAGACACTAAGATAAGAATGTATTTATTCTCTGGGCTGAAGTGAATATCAATACAACAAAATGGCATCAATTAAAGGTTATTAATTACTCTGAGTAATGTTATAAATTGAGTGCTGTGGTAGGACGGTGGTCAGAGTGCTTAGTCCTGGAAGTGGCAAACCCGCTTTTGAGTCCTTCACCCCTCAGCTCTAGCCTGTCTGTAATTACCTAATTGTTATTACATAATTGTGCTTTTATGAAAGAGCCCAATGCTCGTAACTCCCAGTCTTCTGGTCAGTTAAATTTGTACTTAGTGTTACTATCATACTTGTCCTTAAAACTATGGATTAAGTTAGCATTAACTACCTCCTCGCTTAGCGAATTCCAATCATCAACTACTCTTACACTAAAAAGTACTTCCTTACATCCTGCAAAGAAGTTTTCTTACGAAACTTCAAACTATGGCCTCTAGTTCTAAAACCAGCCATATCAAAATCTCGATCCCTATCCTCTCTGTCATAACCATGAAGTACTTTAAAACCCGTCACCATACCTCCCCCATTCTTCTAGCTTCGAGTGATGGTAAGTCTAATTCCCTCAGCCTCTCCTCATAAATGAGATTGCTCATTTCTGGCACCGTTTCGTGGCATGTCTTTGAACTCTTTCCAGCTTAACTATGCTCTTCTTCAAGCGTGAATTCCAAAAGGGAGCTGCATATTCAAGCTTTGGCCTCACATATGTTACACATATCTTTCTGATTATTTCCTTGTCCATGTGCCTAAAGGCTACCCTTGTATTTGCTAAGAAAGCATATGCTGCCCTTACTATGCCATTTATATGCATTTCTGGAGACAAATCTGCCAGTATGTTTACTCCTAGAACTCTCTCATTCTCTGTCTTTTGAACTTCTGCTCCTGCTATTGAGTATTCTCACTTGGGCCTGCTCGCACTTGTACTCATTCTCGTTACCTTTAATTTCATTAGCCACTTATCTGACCACTCATGCAGATCATCTAGGTCTTTCTGAAGTTCTCTACCATTTTTCTCGTTTCTTACTTTCTTCACAATTTTTGCATCATCTGCAAGAATATTCATGAGTGAATTTGCAGACTCTGGTACGTCATTTACATATACAAGGAACTAAAGTGGCCCTAAAACTGAACCCTATGGAACTCCAGTACTAACTCTTCTCTAGTCATACACTATTTTACTCTAACCCTCTGTTCCCTTCCTTCTAAGTAAGTTTTTATCCATTTCAAGACATTTCCATCTATTCTCGTCATTGCTTGCAGCTTCTTAATAAGTCTCTCATATGGGACTATATTAAATGTTTTTAGAAGTTTAAGAATAAGCAATCTGCCCAGCCCTTTCTTTCCTGTGAGATTCGGCTGACCTCATCTAATAAGTTTGTTACTATTGATCTACCTTCTCTGAAGCAGTGTAGTCAAGTCGGAAGAAGGGGTCCACTTGCACCTAGTGGATATTTTTGTTGGCATCTGTTTTATTCAGTTCTTTGAAATGTCTATTCTAAGATTTTGACAGGTAATAAGTTCAAATAATGTCCCACGGGGTTCGTTATTACCGTTTTTTGAAAATAATTGGTACGTGGATGCGAACCCAAGAAACATTAGAAAATTGTATAACTTTTGAACCAAACAATTTGCAGGGACAAATGAACACATTTTCCCATACAAATTTGACCCAAAAATCCATTGAAATATATATTTTTAAGTTTTAAGCACATCTTGACTCAATTTGGGAAGAAACTCGCCCCCTAAAATGGAAAATAATGAGAATTTTAAAATTTTTTGTGTGTTTATATACTTTGATGTAAAGTGAAAGTCCTTTAAAATAATCTTAAGACATACAAATAAATCCCAGATCCATGTTCTTACATTTGCTTATGTCATTTTTGCCCTATGCTACTAACGAGCACTATCATCATCATCATCAGAAAAGATATCGCCAAAGTCTATCTCTTGGATTTCCATCTCTTTCTCATCACCACACTCATAATCTCCATCCTCCTCAACCACAGTCTCTGAGTTGTTGTTCCTGTAAAGCTTTTCCTTTTCTGACTCCTCTCTCTGTGTCAGTATCTCGATGAGAAAAGGAGGGAGAATAGGTCCAACTGACCAGATGGGCTCTAACACCCCCTCGTCCACAGTGCTTCTCCCAGCCTATACCCTGATCATAAGGCTTGGACCTCTCAAATATTGGCTAGTTTGCTCACTTGTAGCAAGCAACTCTGTAGTTAGATCGCTGTACATGAGGGATGAGGCAGACCTTGGGAGGAGGCAGGCGTTCAAGCTCTACTTTGGAGTGCAAGCTCAGGACTTCGTTAGCACCCACCATTTTTCCCAGCATCTTGGGATGCACAGCATCATCTGACTGTAATTGAGGATTGCCATACATGAGACAGGTGAATGCCTCCATCTCCTGCTGCAGCTCATCAGGCACCAACCACGATGCGCCAAACTTGCTAAAAGCATTTTGATACTTAAAGCTCTTCTGCAGTTTCTTCAGCGGATTCACCTTGCCCTTGCCTTTGAATGCACTTGTGCAGTCTTCCCCAGAAAAAACATAGTACCCCAGCAGGGTGCTGCAATAATCTGGGAGCAGTAACTCTGACAGTTCAGATACATTTATCAGTTTACGATGCATCCCAGTGCCATGATCGAGATATATGGGGAGGTTGACCTTCTTGGCATGGTAGAGGAGGATCATCAGAAGGTCCGTGTCAGGAGTCTTCACCACGCTGGACTTGAACCCCCACTTGATAGCCTGGTGAAGATATAAGATGACACGGCTATCCATCTCCTCCTGGTCTGTGCATAGTTCATGGGTGGGAGAGGTCGAGGTTTGTGAGGAATGCCTCGAACCATGGCAAGTACCTGTAGAGAATCAACAGTATTTCAAAAGGGCTACTGCAGTTTATTTCTCTATATAATTCATTATTTATGTTAATAATATCACTTTAAAATTCATGCTACAGTCATTTCTTCTTAATTCTTTGTTATTCAGTATCAATACTATGTACAGTGATTACCTGGAATAGCTGTGACCATCGTATGCAAAGAAGAGATCTGCCATGACACCGTTGCAGAGATGAAAGAGCTCAAGGTTATTGGTTTTCTCTGTTGGAACTCAGTATATTGATGAATTACCTTGATAACTGAAGTGTCTTTAAGAGCAACATCAAGATTTTCACGGGTGCAGCAGTGGATAAGATTGACTAGAGTCTCACGTGGGACCTCCACAGTCTCCTCATCCAAGAACACGTTGGGTAGTTACTGTTCAAGTGCCACTGTGACCACTTTAAAGTAAAGAGTGTCCTGGCCTATGATTATACACTCAAGATGCTTTTCAGGCATCCACTGGTTGCGAGGCCAGCTTCAGTGAGAATGTCAGAGTAGCCAGCACCTCTGTACATGTGACCAGTGAGCATGCCTATATAATTCAAGACTGTGTGGAACTTGCCATGGATGATGATGTGTTTATTGAACTCCTCCTCGTATTTCCATACTTGCTGGCTAGTACAGTGGTAACGCGCTGGCTTCGCATTCACGAGGTCGAAAGATCGGTCCCCGTCCAAGACCGAGAATTTAAGCTGTTTACTGGCAGGAACTGCTGTGGGTGGACATCACAGTGGGGGGTTGGGGCTTGCCCTGGCTGACGAATACCCATTGTAATGAAATGGAAATAAAGGTTAAATTTAAAAAAAAAAAAAAAAAATTCATTACCACCCCCAAGTCAAAGGTGCTGATGGTGTATGGCTGCCCAACCTCCTGTGTTGCTGCCTCTGACCTCTTGAGCAGCTCATATACCACTGCATTTTCTGTAATAGGCTGGTTGACTGGGGTGTAATATTCAATTGTAGATTTTCTTGGAGGCACTTTCCCTGTGCTTGAAATGAAGCCAACAAATCCAAGCACCAGTTGCTTACCTTCACTGCTTAAATATCTGTATAGAAGATAGATGTAGTACTCCAACAGTGTAGCATCGTATATCCTTAGGTATTCAGCAGGTGGGGTAGACCTAGCATTCTGGGGGTAATTTGGGAGCAATTCTTCTGAATGCTAGTTCTGGCAATGACTCTGGAGGGGTAATCTTAAGACTTCTCATTTTGGATGACCATTCATAGAAAGGAAGGGTCCTCACACTGGTGCTTTGATGCCCCTCTCTCACCTCTTGAATTATTATCCCTCCAGCACTATTCACAATGCTAGAGCCATGGACATTGGTTGTGATTTTGTTAAGGTTACCCAACTCGTTATGGAACACAGCATTGCCCTCACCAGTGTTTATTTGAGGGGTCAGGTAGGTGGACGTCTCGTCGAGAGCCCCAGACTAAGGTTGTAGGTTTCTGAGTGACCGAGTCGAGCAATGATGGTTGAGAGCTGCAAACAGAGCGATTTATATTATAAAACAGTTAAATATACAATATTTTTAGTATCAAAACAAAATAAGTTTTTGCAATGACCATATTACTCAGTACATTATTTTTAGCATTATCATATAGTTAAGTATATTCTAGAATATTAACAGACTAAGAAAATATCTACAATATCAACTCTGATGCATACTGGATTTAGGAGTGAGAGTAATGCCGACACTTGTTCAAAGCTAATAAAAAAGAAAAAAAATAAGGTTAGCTGATTACCCACCTGTTTGCTTCGATAGAGGTGCTGAAGAGTGGCACAGAGGAGGATGTGTTTTGGGAGTGTTCACTGGCCATTGGTTGCAGCTCGATATACAGCTTGGGTGATTGAGTAGAACAGCCTCTGAGTCTTTTCACACTTCTCTCCATCAACCTCGGGTATTTCTGTCAGCACCATGCTCATAAATTTTACAAGATCATCGGGGAGTAGCTCTTCCTGTTGTTGTTGTTGTTTGAGGTTAAAGCCAACCTTGTGTTGGCACGGGCCCTTGTCCAAAGAACGGCCCGTAGGTTAGAGGTTATACCTCTTGGGTTATTTTATCACCTTGGCGGTTAGAAAGTTTCCAAGGTGGTGAGATGTGTGTCTAGGTTGTCAAGTAGTTCCTTAACAATTTTGGCTGCATGAACTGTCGCATTGGGGTGTTGTGGTTCCATGTTTAATCCGTTCCTTAAGCTGTTTGTCTTTGGACATTCTAATTGATAATGCAGCAGGGCCTTATCTGTTGTCTTGCCACAGTATGCACACTCTTTTCTGGGGTTCTCAATAATTTCCCAGCAGCATTTGTAGCCTAGCCTGAGCCTAGCTATCATGACAGCCAAACTCCTTGGGGTGTACTTGGATACCGGTGAGGGCTCAAGCTTTGTTGCTTCCTTGTACCATGTGGCAGAGTAGGAGCTTTTGTTGACCCAGTAGTTGTGGTTTTCCTGCTTTGTTCTCTGTAGTGCCTGCTTGGTTTTTGATTTGTATTGTTGTATACTGGGTTGTATAGAGTGCTGTATGCTGTGGCATAAGACAGCATCCTTGGCAAGTTGATCTGCCTTGTCATTTCCAGGGATGTTGATATGGCTGGGTATCCAGTTGATGGTTACCGGTCTTCTTTGTTCTTGATGTTGCACTAGCAGTGTTTGGACCGAGCTGATTAGGTTGATGTTTTCTTTGAACTTCTGCTGCTGTAGTGCTTGGACAGAGGAGAGTGAGTCAGTGTGTATGGTAACAGGTCCTTGTCCTTTTTCAATTGAGTTGTGAAGAGCCATTTTGATGGCAAATAACTCAGTTTGCAGAGTGGAGCAGGAGTCTGAAAGTCTCCAGGAAACTGTAAAACTTTCCGAGTAGACTGCCGCTCCAGTTGCAGGGATACCAGCATTGACAGTTCCATCTGTGTAGTAGGAGACGCCTTCTGCTTGGTTGGTTTCAGCGATAGAAGCTAGAGCTGCTTCGTGCAGTTGTATCTTTGAACAGGCTTTCTTACTGTCTGGAAGACTAGTGGTGTTGAATTTTGCAGGGTGTGCTCTCCATGGGACTAGCGGCTTGTAGTTGGTGCAGGGCTTGTCTAAGTTTATTCTTGCCAATTCAGATGCCATGTTGCATATGTGAATACTTTTCAGAAGGTCGCCGGCATAGCTGTTTGGGATGGGGAGGTCAGGATGTTTGTTGAGGGCCTCTTTCAGCCTTTTCTGCGTGTGGGATCTCCTTTCGGATAGTAGAGCCTTTTTTATGGAGTTGGTGTTGGAAACGTTTATCCAGCTATATAGAGGAGGTAGATTTGTTTCCATTTGTAGGTTGCATATCCTGGTCCACATAGGAGCCCCCAGCATGTAACGGATGGCGTTGTTCTGGATCACATCAATAGTGGAGATTTGTTGTGGACTGAGGTTGGCTAGGGTTGGGGCACTGTAGGTAATCAGGGATCTAATAGTGGCTGTGTAAAATTTCTTTAGGACCTGAATACCTGCTCCTTCTTGGAGAGATGTCATATATCTCATAGGGGTTAGTCTGTTGTGTGCTCTTTCTCTGAGATATGTGATATGAGGTTTGAAGGTGAGATGCCTGTCTATGTAAACTCCTAGATACATGAATGTATCCACCCACTCTATGTTTCCATTGGCTAGGGTGATCGGGGCTATTGGTACTGAAGTTTTTACGGCCATAGCTTTTGTTTTGCTTCCGTTGATCTTGAGTCCCAGCTCCTTGCTTTTCTGATGGAATAGGTCTACTGCCTTTTGAGCACTGGCTAATCTATTGCCTCCTCTGCTGATGAAGACTACATTGTCGGCAAAGATGAAGATGTCTAGTCCTTGGGGTAGTTGTACTTGAAAGAAGTTCTCCATCAGTACATTGAAAAGCAGTGGACTGAGGATGCCTCCTTGTGGGGTACCATTTTCTAATTTCTTGTAAGTTGATAGATGCCTTTGGAATTTTACTCTAGCCTCTCTGTTTCTGACATGGTTTGAGACCCAACTAAGTAGATGTCCCTTAACTCCCTCTTTTGCTAGGGAGCTCAGGATTGCTGCTGGATTAGCCAGTTCAAAAGCCTTCTCAAGGTCTAAGAAGACCTACGCCTGCAGCCTTGTTGTTTATGCAGCTAAGGACATCCATAATGCACTGTGTGGTGCCTACATTATCTCTGTAGGCATACAAGTGAGGGTGTAAGGGGCCTATTTTGAATTTTAATCTTTTGAGCACCATTTTTTCAGCTGTTTTTTCTAAACAGCTTAGTAGTGATATGGGTCGTGGATTCGTTGGGTCTTTGGGTTTTGGGATAGGCTGAATATCCTGTTGACTCCAGATTTTTGGCCACACCCTCAATAAGTAAGTGCTGTTTGTCAGATGGAGGTAGGCAGCTTCACCTGCAGTGCCCATGTTGTTGATCATTGTGTAGGTAATGCCGTCTGCACCAGGGGCTGTGTCTTTCCCTCTATGTTTGATGCTTCTGAGTTCTTGAGCAGTGAATGATGCGTCTGTCTCATCTTCTTGATCGCAGGCATGATTTATGGTGTCCCATCTTTGTAGCCTTAGGTCATTTTGGATCCTTATTGTGCTTGGTGGAAGTTGTTGGGTTGCTGAGTGGCTGGAAAAGGTGTCTGCAAGTCTTTCGGCTTCCTCCATTGGTTTTGGATGCGTAGCTACTTTGGTTGATTTTTTTCCGGACACCCTCCTGAGCATTTGCCATAGCTCTGTGAGGTTGGTGTGCTGGTTTAGGTTGGCACACCATTCAAGCCATTTGTCGGTCTGGATTTTTGAGACAGTCTTGTGGGTGTCTGTGACCACCTCCCGAAGCACTGCTCTATTAGCATCTGTGGGTCTTTTCCTATATAACTTCCTGACCCTATTTAATCTTTGCTTGGCCTCTTTCACTTCTTGACAGTAGTACCATGCATCTTGATATTCCCTTTTTGGTGGTTCGTGTTTTGGTATGGCATCATCGGCTGCTTTGTGGAAGGCGGAGATGAGATCTTGTGCTAAAATGTTGATGTCTTTGGGTGCAGTGTAGTTTGCATGTCACTGTGTTAATGATTGCTGAAATTTTGTCCAGTTTGCCAAGTTTGGATTCCATTTGGGAGGAGGAGGTGGAATTGGTGGAAGTTTAGGCAGTTGGATGCCTGTCTGAGTGGCATAGTGATCACTCATGAGGTGAGGATGTATGCTCCAGTCGGTGTGGGGAGTGAGGGAGGAGGTTATGAAGGACAGGTCTAGTCTTCCTCCTCGTACATGTGATGGAACCCCACTGTTTATAAGATGGATGTTGGGGAATTCATCCAGAAGATGAGCAATATGTTCGCCGTCATCATTGTTTGGCCTTGTTGAGTTTAGAATTCTATGATGGGCATTGAAATCGCCACCTATGAAGGATGGCTCCTCAGCAGCGGTTGCAAAGAGCTCTCCACCCTCTAAGAGGCCGTTTATATGCTTGTATATGTTGTATATTGTTAAGTTTTGATTTAGGAGTTGTATTCTGACAGCTTGGATCTCAATGTTTTCCCCGCAGCTAGGAGGGTTGATGTTGGTGGCTGGGATGCAGTTTTTGACTAGAGTTATTAGTCCTCTATTGGTATGGTTGTCTGATGGTATTGTGAACGCTTTGTATCCTGTGAAGTTTAATCCTTTTTGTTCTTTGAACAGCGTTTCTTGTAGAAGGATGACGTCAAAGTCACCTTCCTTGGCTGCTGATTGCAGGGAGGCATACTTGGGTCTGATCCCACAAACATTCCATTGCAAAATCCTTATGGAGTCAAAACTTTGCTGTAGAGCTCTTCCACCTTCAAAGCATTTAGCTCATGTGCAGTTGGGGGCCAAGATTAGTTATTTGAAACTGAATGCTTTTCTAATTAGGGAATGGAGTGTGAGGGCTGCATCTTGGAGCTGGTTTGTTGTACCAAGCTTGTTGGCACATGATATTGCTTCAGTTAATGTAATACTTGAACTGTAGATGAGGCATAGCTCCACACAAACATAGAGAGATACCTTGGAGAAGGCAATTGCTTGCGAGATGTCTTTGTCTCCTTGCAAGTAGATTATCAATTTATTATTGAGGTTGTCTGGATTGGGAAAACCACATTTATCAAGCTTTTCAATATACAAGTTACGGAGGAATGTCAGTTGGACAACCTCATTACATTCAATCACATTCCTAAGAACAGAATCTTCATGCTCTCTTAGGCTCCGATGAGATGCTATCTCCTGGGCCTAAAGGTCGTCAATGCTGTCTGACGTCTCTGACCTCTCCTTCCCACGCACTTGATTCTGGTACTCGGTGTTGAGTGCGTTTCTGCATGATGGGTGGTACCTCGCTTCCATTGCGTACAAGTCATTACCCTGTACTTTGCGGTAAAGAGCCTCCTTATTCATTTCTTGTGTCCTGGGCGCAATGATTTTCCAGGTTGTTTCTTTGTGCTTCCAACTCCAAAACTTTACAGGACGTTCAGCCTTTTCCCTGACCTTGATCTCTACCTTTTCACAAAAAATGCACTGATAAGGAAACAGGAAGAAACGCAGAGTCCCATCAGACTGGTCTGACTCAGATTTGTGCTGCCATAGGGAATCCTTTTTCTGTGATGATAATGATTCACCGGAACCAGAGGCTGTCGAATTTTTTAAGCGACTCAGGTTCATTGTAAAATTTTTGTAACAGTTTTGATGATAACCATTTGTTTCCAAAAGGCAATCCCTCCAGCATTAATGGTATCTGGTCACAAATGTTATTCATACAGTAGGGTGAAGTTACTAGTTCACTGAGTCTCAAATCACGAATATCATGAATGAATGAGAGCTTATCATCAGGATCCCCTTGCAAGAACTAAAGTCTGCAAAATTACCATGCTGAGAGAGAGATGGGTCATGCAAAATACATAATGTCGATGGTAACTTCTTTGTAGGGTTTTCGGCTATCTTGTAACGTTTTCTTCTTCCCATGATTAGTCACTGTATGATTTAATTATGGACCATAATAGTTTAATTGCTAGTCTAAGCATCTTCGTACTTCACTTCAACATCCATTAGACCATATTTTCACCAGCAAACACATATCTGAAAGAAAAAAATTTAAATGTTATTAACTAATGCCATATTGACTACGGCTTTTTTTCAATTTTTTCTCCTGATAATGAGTCAATATGTGCTTAAAGCTTAAAAATATTTATTTCTATGGATATTTATGGACCTAAGCAAATGTTAGAGCATAGATTTGGGATTTATATGTATGTCTTAAGATGATTTTAAAGGAATTTCACTTTACATCAAAGTATATAGACAAATATATTTTTAAAAATTCTTATATTCCATTTTTTTGTGGTGATTTTCTTCCGATATTGAATCAAGATGTGCTTAAAACATAAAAATATATATTTCAATGGATTTTTTGGGTCAAAATTGTATGGGAAAATGTGTTCCATTAGAAAGTTATGCAACTTTCTAATGTTTCTAGGGTTTGCGTCCACGTACCCATTATATGTGACAAAGGGTAAACACAAACCCAGTGGGACATTATTTGAGCCTGTTACCTGTCAAAATCTTAAAATAGACACTTCAAAGAATTTAATTAAATAGTTGTCAACTAAAAATCCACTAGGTGCACGTGAACCCCTTCTTCCTTCCCAACTAATGTTGTCTCACTAACAAAAAGCTGAAGGATTCCAAGTGATGAGTGTGGGGTGGGGAAGTTTTTGTTTTATCTAAGGGGACTCAGTTTCTGAACTCGGTTAGCAGTTCACAGACATCCAAGAGACTAAGATCTTTACTTGCACACCTTCCAGAATGCCACTACTCGGTTAATGGAACTCAGAGTTCAACTTTCTTTTAATTTTGGATAGCATAAACAAAAAATATAAGATTTGATTTTCTGGAATGCAGCCTCAAATCCCAGAAGTGGTGATCACGATCTTGATTCCCGGCAGCACAGACGGATGCCAAGACTTGGGCCTCAACTCGAAGGAGATCACCTCTGTCACACAGGCAAAGTAGAATGGAGGATACTGCAATTGCAGAAACAGAATTGGCACACCGTTAATAATGGGAAACTGAAGGCGCTAGCACACAAATAATGAGATTCAATATATATCTATCGGATGAAAATGTAATCGTTTAATCTTGTTTGACAAGAAGCATTTACGCTACCAAAAAGCATAAACAAATTATCACTTATTTGCAAGCATTAGCGTAAGACACTTTATTCACAATAAAAAAAAAAGGATCCAAAAGATAAGTATGTAATCGTTTAATTGTAATTTCCTAATTGTGCTTACGGGAAAGAGCCCCAAGCTTGTAACTTCCCGTCTCCTGATTGGTTCCATTTTGTACTTAGTGATACTTATAATACTTGTCCTTAAAACTATGGATTGAGCTAGCATTAACTACCTCCTCACTTAGCGAATTCCAATGATCAACTACTCTTACACTAAGAAAGTACTTCCTTACATCCTGCACAGAAGTTTTCTCACGAAGCTTCAAACTATAACCTCTAGTTCTAGGGCCAGCCATATAAAAAAATCAATACCTATCCACTCTGTCATAACCATGAAGAAATTTAAAAACTGCCACCATATCCCCCCTCAATCTTCTAGCTTCGAGTGATGGTATGCCTAATTCCCTCAGCGTCTCATCATAGCTGAGATTGCGTATTTCTGGCACCAGTTTTCTGGCATGTCTTTGAACTTTTTCCAGCTTAACAATATGCTTTTTCAAGTGCGGATTCCAAAAGGGGGCTGCATATTCAAGCTTTTGCCTCACATAGGTTATATAAATATTTCTGAACATTTCCTTGTCTATGTGCCTGAAGGATGCCCTTACATTTGCTAAGAAAGCATATTCTGCCCTTACTATTTCATTAATATTCATTTCTGGAGACATATCGGCCAGTATGTTTACTAATAGATCTTTCTCATTCTCTGTCTCTAGAAGTTGTACTCCTGCCACCGAATAGTCAAGCTTGAGCCTTCTTGAACTTGTACCCATTCTCATTACCTTACATTTGAAGTATTGAATTTCATTAGCCACTTTTCTAACCACTCATGCAGACTATTTAGATTTTCCTGAAGTTCTCTACTATAGTTCTCGCTTCTTACTTTCTTCACAATCTTTACATCATCTGCAAACATATTCATGAACGAATTTAAAGACTCTGGTAGGTCACTTACATGTACAAGGAACAAAAGTGGCCCTAAAACTGAACCCAGTGGAACTCCATTACCAATTCTTCTCCATTGAGACACTGAGTGTCTTACTCTAACCCTCTGTTCCCTTCCTTCTAAGTATGTTTTTATCTATTTCAAGACATTTGCACCTATTCTTGTCATTGCTTGCAGCTTCTCTTAAGCTTTAAGACATGTTCTTTTACCTTCAGTTTTCCTCTGATAAAGCTATGGAGAAGTTTGGGATTTTCTTAGCTGTTATGTTTCTTACCTGTTCAAGATAAGTTGGTGATTGTAAAGCTCTATTATTGCTTATGATGTGTAGTCATTATAATATATAATACCATTCTCGTCGTTAATGTTATAGAGATGAAGTGGGGTGGATATGTATGCACAACTATACTGTAACTGCTTTTATTTTGCTATGCCATTTGTAGAAGAGTGTAAATTCTAAAACTAAACAAAATACATATATGACACGAGAACAACCAATAATACTGGATAAAATCAAATTCCTTCGTAAGAAGGATCGAAACACATTATTTGTGGGTGTCAAACCTAAATAATAGAAAAAACTTCCCGAGTGTCCATTAGAAAATTTAACATTAGTTAAAGGGGTATCTTAGACACAACACTTCCTTCCCCCTTAAATGAGTTTTGAGTACATGTATGGGTATATGCAAAATATATCTTGTCTTAATATCTGTGTAATCATAATATCATGCATGCTTACAAATCTAATTTCTTAGGAGCTATTCCACTGAATGCCCAATCAAGAAGTACCCTGTGTGCAACTGGACTTTGGGGTAAAGGCACTGTTAATACGTCTGCTGAGAATGAAAACTCTGTGTTTGTGGCTAGTTCCACTATATTTTTGGGCTGAAGAGTTTGTTCAGTATCAGATTGATCTGCTGAGAAGTGGTGCCTATTGTCAGCCCAAGAAGGCTTTAGCTGATCAATGTCTCTTCATTACATTCCCATTTACTCGAACATCATAATGCATATTCCCAACCTTTCGTGTAATTTCCCCAGGTATCCATTTGTTTGGTGTTGTGTATGATTGCACAAGCACTGGAGATGAAGGCTGAATGTGTCGTATCTCCCTTTGGTGTTGTAATTGTGTCCAGCCTTTGTTCTGCTGATCACTAAGAAAATCAGGCAACATCAGATCTAACTAAGACCTAATCCTCCTCCCCATCAACAAAACTGATGGTGTTATGTTTCTTTCTGCTTTATTCAACAATCTAGATGCATAAGCGATTGGACTTTATGAGCCGTGGGGCATGACATGAGCTACAATTGCACCTAAGCCTTCCTGTGAGGCGTCACACACTAGTTTTACCGGCAAGTCCATTCTGAAATGCGTCAAGAACTTTGGAGAAGTTATTTCTGCTTTTATCTTCTCAAATGACTGCTGATGGTCCACTGACCAATGCCACGATAAGTATTTGTTTAACAGTCGATATAGTGGTTCTGCTAGGGTAGCTAAGTCTTTTATGAACTTTCCGAAAATGTCACAAGTCCTAAATATGACTGTATTCCTTGACATTTTCAAGAACTTATGCTGACTGTACTGCCCTAACTTTGTCATCTGTCTTGTGAATACCCTGGTCATTCATTTTGAGCCCTAAATATTCAATTGCTGAAACATTAAAATGAAATTTGCTCTTTTTTATTTTCATTCCACTGTCTTGGATGCGTTTCAATACTGCTAGTAGTAAATAGTGATGCTCTCTCTCATTCTTTCCAGCTACTATGTCATCAACGAAACAATATACTCTGGGGAATCCTCTGAATCTCTTATACATGTGGGCCTGCTGGCTACTCCATATGGTGGTCTCTTGGGACAAAATAACCCTAAATGAGTATATATTGTACAGTCTTCTTGTGACTTGTCATCCATGACTAACTGCTGAAAGGTATGTTTTAGGTCAAATTTTGAAAAGACCTTACATTCTCCTAAGGCTGCAAACATGTTTGTAGGGCTGGGTAGAGAGTATTGGGCTATTGTAAATGTGGGCTTAGTGTTACTTTAAAATCTCCACACAACCGAACACCTTCATCTTGTTGCTACTGGAACTAATGGGGTTCCCCAGTCTGAATACATTACTCTCTCCCATGTGCCTTTTGCTTCTTAACCTTTTAATATTCCGTTCATCTGAGGCCTTTAAAGCCAATGGGATAGGTAAAGGAAGAGGCTAAGTTTGCCTTTGTGCTTTTTTACTGTGCCGTGTCCTTCAGTAAAACTATCCTTTAATTCTGAAAATACATCTTTCACAGGTGTAACAGTTTTATGTTCTACCTTCAGAACCTTCAAAATTTCCGACTGTTTTAACTGAAAATGCTTCATCCAATCTAAACCCATTAGTGACTGACCTTGGCCTTTCACAATGGAGAGGTGCAGATCCCGTGCTGTCTGCTGGTCATACTGAACATTAACTTTGGCTGAACCTACTACCTCTGTGTTGTGTGCACTGCAATCCCACAGATCTTCATTGCAATCTTCTATGGACAAATCAGGTATTTTGCGTGCCACCTGTTCTGACATCACAGAGACATCTGCTGCTGTGTCAACTTGCATGACAACCGGCACACTACTTATGTTTACAGTAATCATTAACCTCTTGTCTTTGCTACTTATAGAGTTAATTTGAGAAGCAAATTCTGGTTTACTACTATCTAATTGCTCTGATGGTTTGTCTGACTGACCATTCTGTTGTGTTTCAGGTTTAACCGAGGTATAATTGATGTGTTCCTCTATTTTGTGGAGCCTACATATGTTACTGAAATGACCTTTTGGTCCACAACTGTTACATTTCTTGTAAATTGCTGGGTACTTTGTCCTGTCACTGGGATAATGACCAGCATTACCACATTTGAAACATGGTTTTGCGTTTGTGGATTATTTACCCTCAGGTTTCCTTTGAACTGTCGTGTTCTTTCCTTGTTGGCATTGCCATTTACCATACTGGGAGGACACATTATAGACCTCAGAATTACGTAGTGAACCCTCAATGGCTTGAGCTTGGAAATTTGCTGCTTTCAGAATCCTAGCTGTCTAAAACCTTATCTAATGTAAGGGTTTTCTCCTGAAGACATTTTTTTTCTAAGTTCATCTGAATTACAATTAGCTATAACCCTATCTACTATGACATCCTCCTTGTTACTGAACTCACAAGTAGAAGCTAACTCGTTCAACTTGGTAACAATAGCATCAACTGATTCACTTGCATCATGGGTGCACTGGCTGAACCTAAATCTCTCATATCTAAAATTAATTTTAGGATCAAAATAGGCATTTAGGCAATCAATTGTTTGTTGAAGGATGTTACCCACAGTTGTGAGGGTTTTATGCACCTCCTGTACATCTAGGCCTGCTACATGGAGTAGTAGGGCATGCTTCTGCTCATCCTTGGTGACTCCAATGGCATTCAGGTAGATGTCAAACAAATTTATCCATTTATTTCACCTCTGTGCAATAGTGGAAGGTTCCCCTTGTGTGGAAAACGCTTTTGGCACGGGTAGATCGAGTACCATGGTTGTGATTGACTGCTGTGGGCTGGTTACACACTCCTGCCAAAACTTGCTTGGTGCCAGTTGTGCTGCCTCCTCTGCCTGGTGTCATTACCACTCGTTGCCACTGTTATGTTTCTTACCTGTTCAAAATAAGTAGATGGTTGTAAAACTCTATAATTGTGTATGATGTGGCCATTATAATACATATCCCATTCTAGTCACCACTGTCGTGTTTCTTACCTGTTCAAGATAAGTAGATGGTTGTAAAGCTCTATGAAGCTCTATAATTGTGTATGATGTGTAGTCATTATAATATATATCCCATTCTCGTCGTTAATGTTATAGAGATGAAGTGGGGTGGATATGTATACACAACTATACTGTAACTGCTTTTATTTCGTTACACCATTTGTGGAAGAGTGTAAATTTTAAAACTAAAAAAATACATGAATGACGTGAGAACAATCAATAATACTGGATAAAATCAAATCCCTTGTAAGAAGGATCGAAACATATTATTAATGGGTGTCAAACCTATATAATAAAAAACACTTCCTGAGTGTGCAATAGAAGACTTAACACTAGTTAAAGGGGTATCTTAGATACAACACTGTTGAAGTCCCAGTCATAGTCTCTCTTTGCCTCTCTTCTTTTACTTAGATATTAATTTCTTGCTCTGTTATAGGTCTGCCAGGCATTTATGTTTTTTCTCCTCCTATGCATTTTCCAGCATTTGTCTCTCCACTTCTGAGCCCTTTTACACTCATTACTGAACCATTTCTCTCTGGCATGAATTACGCCTACTTTGCTGACAAGTATGCAGCAATCTACTATCTTCCCATATCTCTCACAAAAGATGTTATAAATTTCTTGTACAAATTTGTTGTTTAATAAGGTCCTCCAGTCAATAACTGCAAAAAACTCGTTCATTTTAATGTAATCTCCTTTCGGATAGTTTCCCCTTGTGTCCTCAGTGCCTAAACTCTCAGGCAGAACATCTTCAGTAATATACTCCATCAACAACACACAGTGGTCACTCTTTCCAATTGGAGGTTCACTCTCAATTCTTTCAATATCCAACACGTTATCTGTGAATACTAGATCAAGTAGCGATGGCTCATCCCCACCCCTGGCCCTCGTTGGTTCCATTACATGTTGGTGTAGGAAATTCCTTTCTACGCAATCTAGGAATCTTGCCCGAATGAGTCCTTACCACTGTGTGGGTCGAGATTTATCCAATCTATCTCTTTATGATTATAATCTCCCATAACAAAATACGACATTTTCTCTCCCGTGCAAGGTTAACAACTAAGTTTATGACTTCAATAATACCTATATGACTTTTCTCATAAACCTCTGGCCTATGTTGGTTCCTTGGTGGGTTATATAAAACAGTTATTATAATGCGCTCTCTGACCCAGTATTTATGTGAGCAACAAGAAATTTCTACAACCTGAATCCTTTCACTTAGGAGCAGTGCTATCTCTCCACCAGTCCTCTCAGATCTTTCAAACCTTAATATTCTGAAGCCCATAGGAAAAACTGTGACACTGTTTATGTCTTCACTTAACTTAGTCTCTGTAACTGCTACTATATCTGCCTTACTGTTGTGAATCCTATCTTTTAATTCTACTGCCTTACCAGCTAATCCATCAGCATTTGTGTATGACAAGCTTATTGAGGCCCAATCCCCGGATCTTCTATCATTATATTCTTTATCTCCCCTTTGTCTGGAAGAACTTTGAAATGAAAATTTTTCTTCTCTTCTTCATTTTTTTCCTCATTTAACCTTCTACCCTCTTGCAACAAGTTTTTGATCCTTTTTATCTTTTCCTATGTTCTGTATCGTCTAATGAACACTTTTTTTGAATTCTTGAAGGTCTTTTAGGCCTTTATTCCTCATCATTATTTCTCTATGTATCCCCTCTCGCAAAAGTTATTTTTGTTGGTCTTTGCTTTCCCTCCCTAGAATATTTACCTAGTTGGTGAATGTTTACAATATCCTCAGGACCACATTACTCCAAACTTTCTTATCAGGTCTAAAATCCTAGCTATATTTACTTCAAGTCTCCCCTGCCATGTTGGCTCCTAGGATTCACTTATGACTGAGATTATCACAGTCTTCTCTTTATCAAGTGCCTGTTTAATCAGTGGATTTGCCATTTCCATCACGTCTTTCATTTTTCTATTACTGTTTCTTTATTGCATTATTCCCCTTTCGTGCATCAGCACTAGTGACTTTTCTAAAGTGTTCGATGTTTTCCTTAATCTGGACATTCCAAGCTGCAATCTCGTTTCTTTCAGAAGAGAGCAGTGAACTAACAATTAAGTCATTCAGGTTGTCATTCAGCTGTTTGTTGTTATTTGCTTGTTTAGAAATTCTGGTTTCTAGTTCAGTCTTTTCTCCTTCCAGCATCTTTATTCGCTATTCTAGTTCTTTTCTCTCTTGCCCTTGTGCTTTATTTACTTCCTCCAAAAATCTTATTTCATCTCTGAGTGTTTAATTCTCTTTCATTTCTCTATCCATATTCCGAATTTTATCATCAAGGTTTATAACAAGCAACTTATAGTGTAAAACACTTTATTTACGAGCATTGGTGTAAATCACTTTATTTACGATGATAGAGAAGGGTGAAATGAAGTGAGAATTTGTTAGGAGAAGAGAGATTTTTCACGAGGGAGTGAGCAATCTTCTGAGGGCAATATTTTTACATGGACACTTGCAATGAAAGATCTGTCTTATCAATGTATATCCACGTCTATTTCTGTCAAGGAATTGAATTTGGCAAATAAGATTCCAGTTAGGTGCTAAGCAAAAGTTTGTTTGTATGGAAATGAAACTGAGCAAAACTACTTAGGGACATTTATATGCCAGGGACCTTGTGACCAGTAATGTTAAACGCAAAGTGTGTCAAATTCCCTGCTTGCATGGCCAACGAGCTTTACCGTACACTGTCTTCACCTTTTATGCCTGATGAATTCCTGCGAAGACACTCCTGAATATTAATTTAGCCATGTAGTGAAAGGTTGGAGTAAGTAGGGCTGTGGAGTAGCGATCTGTTACTCCTGTTGTGCTTAGCCACCATCTGAGAGTGATTCCGCGCCAGTCTCGGGAACTTTGACTTGGGCGAATCTGTAAGGTTGACGGAGCAGCAGTATTTTGTTCTATATGTATTTTGAGGGTTTACTATAGTGGTGGTACCTGGCAGGCAAATATGGCAGAGATGCAAGGGAGAGACAGTATTTTAGGTGCAACAAGAGGGAGCAAACAAAGGAAAGGAGAAAATAAATTATGGGAAAAATGGGCTACTGGTATTGATATTTGCGGGGAGTAGTCCTTTACAATTTAGGAAAAAGGGAATTTTCAATATTCAAATTTTAAAGGGCCTACTTAAATGAATCTAGACAAGCCAATGACATATCAGCAAGATCAAATTTATAACAAGAGAAATTATCAGCAAAGTGCAATTTTATAATAAGAAAATTTTAACAGATGTTTACATAAGATGCATCAACACTACATGACAGAGAAAACAGAGAAGAGGGAAAAGATGGAGACTAATGCATTGCGATGATGTGTATTCTTATTTTCCTTCATATACAAGAATATTAAACTATATATATAGCTATTTTCAAAGATATAATACTGGAAATTATATGAATAAAAAATTATCAAAATTTTACAAAACACAAGAAGTAAGGTTTCTCAGTAAAAGAAAAGAAACGAAAACAAGGCTGAAAGTTTAGTAAATAACTAATAGGGCAACTATAGTGAGTCTGGTTACTTTGAGCAGAATGCTCTGTCACAAAGGCCCTTTCTAAAGAATGTTTGGTTTAACAAAATTCTGTTAAAGGAGGCCAGAAAGGAACAGAGGAAGTTATGGCGACCTCAGTGTTATTATGAGAGATGAAAGTTTCTTTTAGGGGAAGAGAAAAGATGTAAACAAAATTAGATCCATCACTGGAAATATCTTAAGGACTAGACATATCACAATATCAAGGGCAATGAACAAATTCTTATAAAAAAAAAAGAATGCAGTTAAATGACATGCAAAAAAAAAAAAACATAAAAGGAATGTGAACAACTCCAAATGTCAAGATAATTAAAGTCACAATTAAATAGCTGAGAAACAAATCAGTATTCAGGTTTTAAGGAATGCTTCATATGCAATAAGACAATAATATAAAAGAAATATACATAAACAAACAAAATACACATTACGTAAAAAGAAAATTTTGAACTTACTTGTCCTTAATACTGGTGACTGGATTTAAAACAGCTTCAGGTATTCAGTACTAAACTAATGGTTTCCGCCATATTCTGGCTTTCAGACGGCCACAAAAGGAGAATATAAAACTATAATCAAAGCATGGCAGGGAGGTAGTCTTTACAGACTAGTTAAGCTGAGGCTAGCCACACCAGCTTTCTCATTTGAGGGTACTAACCGTTGACTCAGTGGGTCAGCGAGGTCATTAGCCTTTCCCTCAACATGTAGGGCAGTAAATTTTAAAAGGTTCAGGTAGAGTGCCCAGCTTTTCAGCCGAAGGGTTTAGCTTATCTGCCGTCTGTAAATATAGGAGAGGACGGTGGTCTGTCCTCAGTGTAAAATGTCGGCCATACAGATGGATTTCAAATTTCTTTATGGCCCAGTATGCGGTCAGAGCTTCCATCTCCACGGTGGAGTAATTTCGCTTTGCAGGGCGAAGCCTGCGGCTTGCATATCACACTGGAGCTACATCTGCTGGATTGTCCCACTGGGTTTAAAAGAGCACAGCACCCAGGCCTTTATCTTAGGAATCTATCTGCAAGATAAAGGGGAAATCTGGTTTTAACTGCTGTAATACTGGCTCACCTGCCAATGCTTCTCAGAGCTTGTAAAATGCTCTTTCTGCCTCATCTGTCCATTGGACAGGGGAGGCTTTAACTCACTTTGAGGTCATTTGCTGCAAAGGGGCAGCGATAGCATTAAAGTGTGGAATGAACCGATGATAGTTCCTGACACTACCCAGGAATGATCTCAGTTGAGTGACAGTAGCAGATTTCTCCTTATCCTTAATAACTTGCACCTTGTCCTGTAAAGGGGACAGAACTCCTTCTCTGACCAACTGCAATTGGGTGAAGCCGATCTTGCCTCTGGAGGGTTTTAAAAGGAGTCCATGCTTTTTCAGACGGGCAAGAACTCGGCGAATAGTTGCAAGGTGCGATGACCAATCCTGAGAATGCACCAGGATGTCATCTATAAAGCATGAGACTTATCGAGGTCCTGCAATACTGTCTTCATGAACTGGCTGAAGCAGCCAGGGGCATTCACCATTCCAAAATGCATGACCCTTTACTAGTACAAAGTGCATCTTGTGGAAAAGGCTACTAGGGTCTTGGTAGTTTCACTCAACGGGACTTGCCAAATTCCACTGTCAAGATCCAATTTTGACAGGTAGCGGGCTCGAAAGAATGACGAGAAAATATGCTTGGTGTCCATCAAAGATGGTACGGGAGTTAAGATTTAGACAGTCAAGGCAGAACCTGTGACTGCCATCTCGCTTATGCACCACCAGAAATGGCAAACACCAAGGCGAATTGCTCTTTTCCACTATTCTGAGGCAGATCGAAGTGTCAAGATCTTTCTTCAGCTGTACTGATAGCTTGCGGGGAAGGCCATAGGAATGCCAAAATGGCTCCGGATCGGTCAATCTGACATGATGCTCGTGGGTAGCGGTAGTCATCATTATGTCATTACTACACAAGAGAAAACAGAGAAGAGAGGAAAAGGAGGGAGACTGATGCATGCTGATGGCACATTCTTTCTACACATACTAGAATATTAAACTATACATGTATATAAAATTAGCTATATACTGGAAATATGAATTGCAAATAATCATAATATTGCAAAATGCAAGAAGTTTTTTTTTTTTTAGAAAAGAAAAAACAGAGCTGAAAAAAAGTTCAATAACTAATTAATAAGGCAGCTATAACTAGCTCTGGTAACTGGGCGTGTCACAAAGGCCCTTTCTATAGAATATTTTATTTTTTACAAAATTCTACTACAGAAGGCGAAAAAAGAATAGAACTTATGGTGACTTCAGTTCTATGATGAGGGATGAGAGTTCTTTTTAGGGGAAAAGAAAAGATGAAGAGAAATGGGATCCACCACTGGACATATTATAATACCAATAAAATTAACAAATTCTTTTTCAATAAAAAAACAATTAAGTAACATGCAAAACATAAAAGGAATGTGAACATATTCAAATTTCAAGAAAATTAAAATCACAATTAAATATCAGAGAAAAAATATCAATATTCAAGTTTAAGGAATTCTTCACATGCAAATAAGGTAATAAAATATAATATAAACAAAGAAAATACATAAATACACCAGTAAAGTTTCGAACCTAGTCGTCCTTATCAGTGGCGACTGGATTTAAAACAGCTTCAGCTATTCAGTACTAAACTAAAGGTTTCTGCCATGTCCTGGCTTTCAGGGTCCCAAAAGAGGAGAATATAAAACTATAATCAAAGAAATATATTTCCTTTCTTCTTCTTCCATAAGGAATAACGTTAATATACATGGATAAGTTCCACAAGGGTGTATAAGCACACTATACTAAAGAAAAAGGCTGAGTAAAACCCATTTTACAAGTACATAGCCAAGCTGATATACATAAGTAAACTAAAATAAACAAGTACAGCATTAAACATATAAAGTTCTTGTTGTTCCGGTTTTATGTCACATACTCCCTTTTCTACCAAGGGCTAGGATTGTTGCCTTCTTGCGAAGGACTTGTTTTGGCAAATGTAATGGTTACCCTGAGTGCATGCCCTTGCTAACCTCAGACCGTGACGGGGCGCAAACCCTCGACCTGACGCCTCAGAGCCGCGGACGCTACTGCTTGAGCCACGGTGACTACAGCATTAAAGATATAAAGATAAACATAAAAATAAACAACACAACAGGGAAGCAGTCTTTACCGACTAGTTAAGCTGAGGCTAACCGCACCAGCTTTCTCATATGAAGGTGGTGACCGTTGACTTAGTAGGTCAGCGAGGTCATTGTCCTTTCCATCAACATGTTGGGCAGTGAATATGAAAAGGTTCAAATAAAGTGCCCACCTTTTCAGCCGAGGGTTCAGCTTGTCTGCCATCTGTAAATATAAGAGAGGGCAGTGGTCTGTTCTCAGTGTAAAATGTCGGCCATACAGATGAACTTCTAATAAGTTTATGGCCAAGTATGTGGCCAGAGCTTTCTTCTTCACAGAGGAGTAATTCCACTCTGCAGGGCAAAGCCTGCAGCTTGCATATTGCACTGGAGCTACTTCTGCTGAATTGCCCAACTGGCCTTGCAAAAGAACGGCCCCCAGGACTTTGTCTGAGGTATCGGTCTGCAAGATAAAGGGAAAACCTGGGTTTACCAGCTGTAATACTGGCTCACCCGACAACGGTTATCAGAGCTAGATGAATACTCTCTCCGCCTCGTCTGTCCATAGGACAGGGGAGGTCTTACCTCGTTTTGAGGAGGTTATTTGCTGTAGAGAGGAAGCAATAGCATTAAAGTGTGGAATGAACCGTTGGTAGTAGCTGACACTACCCAGGAACGATCTCAATTGGGTGACAGTGGTAGGTTTCTCCATATCCTTTATAACTTTCCCTCTGTCCTGTAAATGGGACATAACTCCTTCTCTGACCAAGTGGCTGTGATGCTACAATTTTGTGAAACAAATCTCGCATTTGGATGGCTTTAAACGGAGTCCATGCTTTTTCAGATGGGTGAGAACTCGGCGAAGAGTCGCAAGGTGAGATGACCATTCCTGAGAATGCACCAGGATGTCGTCTATAAAACATGAAATATTGTCGAGGTCCTGTAATACTGTCCTCATGAGCCGGCTATATCAGCCAGGAATATTCACCATACCAAAAGGCATGACCCTGAACTGGTACAGATCGTATATCGTGGAAAAGGCTGTTAGGGGCTTGGTAGTCTTGCTCAACGGGACTTGCCAAAATCCATTGGCAAGATCCAATGTGGACAAGTAGCGGGCTCCGGAGAGTAACAAGAAAATATGCTTGGCGTCTGCAATGGGCTCTCCATCAAAGATGGTACGGGAGTTAAGATTACGACAGTCAAGTCAGAACCTGTGACTACCATCTCACTTACGCACTGAGTGTTGTTGCTGCAGCCAGAAGGGCTTCTTCCAAAAAACTCTACTCACAGTAAGTCTGTCTCCACCTCAAGAGAGAAGTACTCTGATATAGGAGGTAATGGGTGACTATAGTGGAGCACCTGTGTTGCTGCAATGTCGGGGGTAATGGCGCTGCTAGGAGCACCTGTAAAGGTTGCTGAGAGTGCAACCACAGGATCTCTGTGGACCTCCGGGTCCTCGCGATGAAGCTTTAGCTAGTGAATGTGATATTTCTGGTTAACGCCATCAACAGCTAATACGTAATGGCTCGGGGTCACACAGTGTACCACAGTGTATGGTCGTTTCCAGTGTAGCATTAGCTTGCAAGCATCTGTTGGAAAATGTAACAGTGCTTGATCTCTGGGTGTCAGTGCACAACGCCTGGCACGCTTGTCAAAGAAGAGCTTGGCAGTCTGCTGGTGACCTTAATGGCCAAATTTGCTGCTTTCGAAACCTTTTTGATATGGGACGAAAACTTCAAAATAAACTCATGGATGTCCCTATTGTTGTCCTCGATGGTGGGTGAATCCCAACACTCTGCCAAGAACTCCACTGGATCTCTGACCTTATGATCATAAATCAACTCAGAAGGAGAGTATCCAGTAATATCAAGGGGCTATTCTATGAAGAAGAAAAGTGCAGCATGAACGTACTTGACCCACTTGCTGGGCATATCTACAACTAGCTGGCACAAACATAGCTTCAATGTCCCATTATAGTGTTCACATGCCCTATTTGATTGGGCATGATAGACACTAGTGCGAATGTGCTTTATCTCTAAGAGGTTACAGAAAGCCTCCAAAATCCTACTTGTAAACTGACTTCTATTGTCAGAATTGACCTGTTCAGGGAAGATGACCCTGGAGCAGATTTTGAATAGGGCCTGAGTGACTGCTTTGGTCATGATAGAAGATAGCGGCATTACATCTGGGTACCTTGTTGCCAGGTCGACATATACCAGGAGGAAATGTTTCCCAGTGGACAAAGCAGGGTTAATAGGACCTGATATGTAGATAGCAACATTGGAAAATGGCTCCGTTGAGAGCTTAGTTATGCCCATGGGGACTTTCGGTACTGGTGCCACAGAGGTGGCTTGACAGACGTGGCAAGAATCCACGTATCTGTCTATCTCGGCATACATTTTTGGCCATGCGAAAGCCTTCTGGCAGAGGTGCCGAGGATTTGCATTGCCTCTATGTCCACTCAGAGGTAAATGGTGTGCCACATACATAGCCTGAAGGCACAATGAGGCGGGCACCACCAACTGTTTAAAGGTGTGGCTGTCTTTAGTCACATGCCTGTGAATGACTCTATTCTCAAGGGCGTAAGAGATCTTACCACCTCCTCTCACCGTACAGGTTCTTCCTTCGGTGGCCTATTGAATCCAGCGCTTGAGGCTGGGGCAGTCCTGCTGCAGCTTGGCAAAGTCTGGGCAGGACTTCAGTGTTTCTAGAAGTGCATCATGTGGTAAAGGAGGGGGGAACTTTCCGCGATTCACATTATGGGTTTTTAAATGCGACAAAGTCAACGGAGTCGGAGAATCATCCAAATTCCTGGCGTCAGAGCCGATAGTTGCTGTCAAAATGGCTTGTTGTGACTTAGCCTGAGGAATGTTCCACTGAAAATGTCCTCATGGAAGAGGTCGGCCTTGATGAGAAGAGATAGGTTCATTACACAACCCAGCAAGACAGGGTGCCAAGTCTTTACGAATGCCACAGCTAGGGCCTTTCCCTGGTAGTACTTGCAATCCAGGTTGATGACACAGCAGCGTCGTGTCTGAGGATCTCCGTAAGCAACATGCAAATGGATGATCTGGCCTGTGTAATCTTCATCCCTGAAAAAATTTCTTGTCAACAAATATGTCACTGGTCCCTGTATGGAGGGACATTTCAGCCTCCACACCTTTTATGGTTCCTGGGCATGTTGGGACCATCTGGGGATGAACATGTTCGGTGAACTGCACATAAGCAACTCCTCACAGTAAGTCCTTAGAGTGATCATCGGGGGCCCTTTCTGACCTTGATTCTGCAGCATTGGCAGAGCAAGTGGCCATATGGTTATGCTGGCCGCCACTGTGAGAGGGAGTGTGGTGGCTCTTAGAGTTTGGCTGAAATCTTGGGGGATGAGGAGCAGGGGAATTTCCCTTGTCTCTGAATGGATAAAACTTAGGTTATACCGAGTCGTTCTTCTTGAGTGAGGGTGCATGGCCATAATAAGGTTTAGGGGTTTGAGGAGGAGGAGCTGGATGATTGAAGTTCTGAGAAGGGACCTTGTGCTTACCGTTCCTGCGAGATCTTTTCTGATGAGAATCATGGCCTGCTGCGGGGGAGATAAAACTCTGAGAACGAGCCTTGAGTTCAGCAACTCTTGCCCTCATAAGGTCACAGAGATGTACCCCAGGCAGATTGTGCTGGAGGTACTTGTCAACAGCACCAAAACTTTTGTTGAAGCCGATCTCATCCTTAAGCTGGGTCCTTACGTAAGCAAGGACATCAGTAGGGAGGTCATTGGCAATAGAATCAAACATCAAGAATGGATGCAACTTCTCTGGGGTAAACTTTGCAACTCACAGCCAATCATCAAAGAGGCAAGCCTTGCGGTTGCCAAAAGTAATACAGTTCTCCTCCTTCAATGGGAAAGCTGAGACAAGCACTCAGCTGGGGAAAAGTTCTGTGAGGTGAAGAGTGTGCTTTTAACTTTCTCATAGTCTCTCAGTTGCATGTGGTCAAGTTCATTGACCAGGGTGATCAGACGGGGTGGCATGGAGGCGAGCAACCAGCTCAGCCACTATGCCATCATTAGCGTCGATGAGACTCTCAAAGGAGTGGATGTAAGTGTCAAGCGGTTGTTTTTTTAATTTTTTTTTTTAAAGAGAGTGACACCAGGACAGGCAGAAACTGCCCTCATCAATATAGGCCCGGCCACGAGAAAATACCAAGACGAAGGAAAAGTAAAAGGTTAAGGGTAAGGCAGAGATGAGGTAATGTTGCACAAAGGAAAACAACAGACAGAAAAAAACAGTCATAGTACAGAGGACCCCGAGATATGGAGGACTAGGCTCTGAGATAATGATAGATCTACTTTTTGAAGGATGAAAGGTCATAAGATTCAGGAAAGACAGGAGGAGGAAGAGAGTTCCAGAGTCTGGAGGTAGATGGGAAGAAGCAGTCGCTGCACCGACCAATCCGTGAGCAACAAATCTCCACACAGTACCTGTGAGATGAGACCGCTTGGCGAGTGTTACGCGGCCTCGGCAGTGGAGGAGGGATACAACTCGCCAACTCATCAGAGCAGCGATGGAAGTAGTAGAGATAGAAAAGTGAAAGGGAAGATACCTTACGGCGAAGAGAGAGAGAATCTAGGTTAGAAGTAAGAGAAGGATCATTAATGAGTCTGACAGCCTTAGAATCAACCCTATCCAGAAGATAAGTAAAGGAAGAAGCACCCCAGATGTGAGAGCAGTATTCTAAGCAGGGGCGGATAAGACCTTTGTAAATTTTAAGTAACTGCAATGAGGAAAAGTAATGACGAAAACGAAAAAAAAAACAATTTTTTAGATGAAGATTTAGAAATTTGGATTATGTGATTCCCCCAAGACAAGTTAGAGGCTATATGGATTCCTAATATGTTGATAGAGTTAAGAGGGTAAATTTCATTAGTTTCGAAGACAATAGGGTTATCAGGAGGAGAAGAGGATAAAGAGATAGCCAGAAACTGTGTCTTGGAGGCATTGAATTTAACTAAATTTTGAGTGCCCCATTCAGATACTCTCTGCAAATTGGAGCTAAGAGTAGAAGAAAGAGTGATACGAGATTGATTATGAGTAACAGATGAAGGTTGTGAAGAAAAGGCAGAGGAAAAGTGAAGGGTAGATTCATCAGCAAAGGCATGAAGAAGAGAGGAAGATGGGGATTGTAGAAGATCATTGATGAAGAGAAGGAAGAGAGTAGGTGAAAGAACAGAGCCCTGTGGAACACCACTGGAAACAGAGAAAGGGCTAGATGTCATGCCATCAACAACTACAGATATAGAACTGTCAGTAAGAAAACTGGAAATCAGAGAACAGAAAGAAGGGGTAAAGCCATAGGCAGGGAGTCTGACCAACAGAGCCTTGTGCCAAACTCTGTCAAAAGCCTTAGAGATATCAAGGGCGACGACAAAGGATTCCCCATAGTTCCTCAGAGAAGATGACCATACATGAATAAGATAGGACAGGAGATCACCAGTGGACCTTGCCTTGCGGAACCGTACTGGTGATTGGAGATAAGTTAGTTGAATTCAAGGCGTTTTAAGAAGTGAGCATTGAGCAAAGTTTCAAAAACTTTAGCAATAGAAGAGGTTAGGTTAATAGGTCGGTAGTTAGAAGGAATAGAGCGGTCACCCTTCTTAGGAACAGGTTGAACTAGAGCATGCTTCCAAGATGAAGGATAGATACTGGTTGACAGAATGAGGCGAAAAAGACGACAAAGCACGGGAGCCAGTTCATCTGCAAACTCCTTAAGGAACCTTGCAGGGATACCATCTGGACCAGATGCCTTGTTCGTCTTTAGCGAGCAAAAAACCTTATGAACTTTGCGTGAAGAAAGGATAAGTGAGGGCATAGGGTTAGAGAGGGGAAAAGACTGAGGAACAGGTGCTCTGGAATAGTTGATAGAAGAGTTAGCAGAAAAATGAGAGCCAAATAGAGTGGCTTTGTCAGTGGGAGAGCAAGCTATAGAACCATCAGAACGAATGAGAGGGGGAAAGCTTGAGTTACAGAAGTTTTTGGAGAGGTTTTTGGCTAAGGACCAGAAGCATTTGTCAGTGGGAGAGGAGTTAAGGTCATCAACTTTCCTTCTAATAAAGGAAGCCTTAGACCTTCGAATCTGAGCAGTACAGCGATTCCTAGCTATAATAAAAGCAGAGCGAGTTAAATCGGAAGGAGAGGCAAGGTAATATCGGTGAGCCTGATTCCTAGTCTGGATAGCCATGGAGCAGGCACGGTCAAACCAAGGTTTAGGGGGAGAGAAAGTTTTTGTAGAAGAGGGGATGTATGCCTCCATTCCCGCGGTCATGATCTCGGCAACTTTTAGAGCTACCTGATCAGGGTTTCGGGGCCAAAAGCAGTAGTCATCACATGGGAAGTCAAAGAGAATCATAAGCAAATTTTCACGTTGGGTACACTCAAAGTGCCAAAGGTTGCGCTGAGTAGGAGGGATTGGTGGTGGGGGAGCGAAAATGGAAGAGACTGAGATCATAGAGTGGTCAGATTTGCCAAGAGGGGAAAACACAGAATAAGAGTAGTTTGAAGGGTTAGAAGTAAAAAATAGGTCAAGAGTGTTTGCAGCATGTTCGTGACGATCAGGAACGCGGGTAGGATGTTTGATAATTTGCTCCAGATCGTGAGTAATAGAAAAAGCAAGGGCCTCGTATCCTCCCACATCAGTGTGAGAAGAATGAAGCCACTCACTGTGGTGTACATTGAAGTCTCCAATGTAGAGAACTTCGGCAAGTGGATGAGAAGATAGCAAGGGCTCATGGCACGAGGATGGATATTCAAAGAAAGACACAAACTCGGTGGAGTTTGGAGAATAGTAGCAGAAGCAAAGGAAGATAGTGGTAGTTGAGAGATAGATTTTTAGCCAGAGAACATCAAAGTCAGGAGATTCAAGGTCCATGAGCCTCACAGTAGGAGTGTTAGTGTTGCAGTAAGCACAGACCCCACCTTTGGAACGAAAACGAGTATGCAGATTATGGTGAGAGATTTGGAATGGGTCAGTGGAAGCATGTATAGACAGTTGGGTTTCAGATAGGAGGAGGAGGTTAAGGAGGAAAGTGCCCAAGTGCTGTTCCACATCCTCGTATTTCTGCATTGGAGGGGCTCTCTCGTGAGGTTGGACCCTATTTCCGAGTGAGGCACCACCGTCAGGGGTTCGAGCTCGAAGCCGAGAGAGCTCAAGCTCATGTTCTCGTTGCGTATGCGCCTGCTCATGGTTGCATTGCACCTGCGCCTGTATCCCGTCATGGTCTCGTTGGGCCCACTCTTTTTCTCGTTTGGCCTGCGCCCAGTCATGGTCGTGTTGAGCTTGCTCGTTGTCTCGTTGGGCCTGCTCATTTGCTTTCTCCTCTAGCTCGGCTCGGCATGCAGCCAACTTTCCAAGAGCCCACTTGAGAAGCTTCTCTCTGGACATGCCGTATTACTCACCCAGAACAAACATTTAGTCAAGGTAACTGTCCTCAAAGAATATTTTGATGGTTTCCTGTGACTGTCTGGTAGCCATAATGGTTTCCTGTGACTGCCTGGTAGTCACAGTTAACAATGAAGGGCTAAAACAAATCAACTGTACAAAACCAAATGAATGCAATCCAAACACAAAAAAAAAAATCTATAGTAGTAATAAAAAAAAAATTGAGAGAACCACACAACACCAAGGAGAAAAAAAAACTTAACTCTACAGTTCAAACTTAAACATAAAGATGATTCCAAAAACATCACTATGAAAGCGACTCAAAATACAATCAAAAGGAATAGCAGCAAAATTTTGCAAAACTGCAAATACAGATTGGCAGTTGTGCCTGCTAAACAGCAGTATGTGGCAGAACCTGCGGTTATGGTGCAAATGAGAGGAATGTGCAACAATAAATTTTACGGACAAGAAAACCGGTGCAAGAGGTTGAAAACAAAGTATGGTAGTCATGCCTTCGTAAGGGCGCGGATATGGCAGTAGTGCTGCTAAAAGGGTACAGATCCTATACAAAATACACCAAAGATAAGCTAATGGCTCACTAGGCAGTCAAGTTGTACATGTGTCTACTAATAATAGCCTTCTGGCTAGTACAATGGTAATGCGCTGGCCTCGCATCCGCGAGCTCGACAGATCGGTTCCCGTTCAGGACCGAGAGTTTAAGCTGTTTACTGGGAAGGTTACTGCTGTGGCTGAACACCACAGTGGGGAGTTGGGGCTTGCACCGGCTGATGCCCACCAGAGCAGGGGCAATGCCTCTAATAGGAGGGCTAAAACTGCAAACTTTAACTTTAACTTTTTAATAGGCAAATTTATTTTTGAGTGACAACTCAGAGTCACATGGAGGGTGTTATGTTTCTTACCTGTTCAAATTAAGTAGACGATTGTAGAACTCTATGAAGCCCTATAAGTGTGTATGATTGTAGTCATTATAATACATATCCCATTCTCGTCGTTACTGTTATAGAGATGAAGTGGGGTGGATATGTATGCACAACTATAATGTAACTGCTTATATTTTGTCAATGCCATTTGAGAAATACAACAGAGGGCTTAGCCTAGGCTCAACCAATGATGGCAAATGTTTTTCTTCCCAGTCTATGAGTCAATGCTTGTATGTATAAAACTCCATTATAAGCAATAAAGCAAGCAATGTATTTAATGTGCTTACTCCTGATTCCTAAATCACATAGAAAAATAAACAATTCCTAACAAATATCACTCTTTAACGGATACATAAAATATTAATGCTTTAAAACTCAGTCTTAACCTGCAAATAAGTGAAATTTTAAATATCACGTGTTCTATTCATTAAAAATTTCTCAACTTTGGTTACCACATAATCTCATGCAGATTTTCTGGGATTTTGTTTCCCACATAGTAAACAAGGAAAATATTAATTACGATAATTAATTTTGAAACTAATATAAAAAAATTCTGATTCGCAACACTATCATCTCTAGCGATAAAAAATATTGTGCGCTGCCTAAGATTCGCTTAATTAAAAAATCCAAGCCATGGTGATCGGTGTTGGGGGAATGGAAGTGTGTTGATAAGAATTCTGTTTTACTAAGGGGACACAAAGCACTGAGCTCGGTTAAGAGCTCACAAACAGACAGGACAGATATTTGCACTTGAACACCCCACACGTTATACCAGGACTCGGTTACATGAAAATCAGAATTCAACTTTCTTTTAATTTTGGAAATGCAATGACATTAAAAGAATTGAATTAAATTTTTCAAATTACATTTTATGAAATACTGCCTCGAATCCCGGAGGTGGTGAGCACGATTTCTTTTCCCGGCACCACGGACGTATGCCAAGACTCTGGCCTTAACTCGACGATTACCTCTGTCACACATGCAGAGTAGAATAGAGGACACTGCAATTGCAGAAACAGAAACGACACACTGTTAATAATGGGAAACTGAAAGCATGAACACACATATAATGAGTTTCCAATATTATTCTACTGGATGAAAATATATTGGTTAGTCACAGCTAACCAGAAATATTTATGCTACCATAATAGCATACAAAACCATTAATTCTTTACTGGTATTAAAGGAAAACAATTTATGCACAATAAATGAAGAATAAGCAAGACAAATACTGTACTGTATGTATTCCTTAAATTGTGGGCAACCACAAAAGTTGCAATGCTTATTACTGATTTGCAATTAATATGGTAAAACACTCTATTTAGATAAAGGAAGAATCTACAAGATAAGTACAGTATTCATGCACTTTTCGTTATCAAGAACTGTTTGCAATGAAAAAGAGGGTGCAAAACCACCTTTTGAAGTATTTGCAACTTATAACTCAAAACACTTTATCCCCAACATATGAAGAATTAGCAAGATAAATACAGTATGCATTCATTAAATTGTGGTTAACAGGAAATATTTGTAAAGCCAACAGGGTAAAATTACCTTTTAATTATTTGCAGAGTATAGCATAAAACACTTTAGTTAAATGATTAATTATTTGCAATTTATATAGCAAATAGCTTTATTCACGAGTTTTTGACGTAAAACACTTTATTTATGATGATAGAAAGGGGTGAAAGGAAATTAGAATTTATTAGGAGAAGGGATAGATTTTTATGGGCTCATAACCAGTCTTCAGAGGATGAGATTTTCGTTTATCACATTTAATGAAAATAAACTTCTTAGCAATGTATATCAGCTGTAATTTCCAGGTTAAGGAATTAACTTTGGCAAGTGAGATTCCAGTTAGGTAATCTACAAAATTTCGTTTGTATGGGAATGGAATCTGAGAAAAAATTCATAAGATTTAGCCGGTAACGAATGTAACTAATTCTCGAAAAACCAATTTGCTTGACCCACGAGCTTTACCATACACTATCCCTCACCTTGTTGTGCCAGATGAATTCCTGTGAAGATGTCATGCAAATAAAGGCTGATATAAACTTGACTGCTGAGGCGAGATGTTGCCTCTGGGATGTTTGGCCACAAAATGAGGACGCTTCATTGTCCCTCCTGGCGACGTCATCTGCAGGATATATTTCTATAGCAGTAACTGGCTCTGATATCATTTAAGGACTACTTTAGTGGTGGTCCCTGGCAGGCAATTATAGAAGAGATGCAAGGGAGAGACAGTATTTTAGGTGCAACAAGTGGAAGCAAATAAAATAAAACGAGAATAATAATGGAAAGTTAGGTTACTGGTAAACAATCTCTAGAACGTTCTTTGCTCGTAGGAGACGGAATTTAAGTACTCAAATAATAAAGAAGCTACTGATATATATCTAGACAGGCTAATGACATAACAGCAAGGTCAAATTTATAACAAAATTATTAGCAAAAACAATTTTTATAATAAGAAAATTGTAAATAAAATGTATCTGGTGAGTTCACTGAAGAGGTGGAAAAGTAGGAGCAGCCTTTATATTGGGACTATACTTCTACACGTACAAGAAAAGTAAATAAGATATATCTAAAATTAGCTATAAGCTAAAATATAAATTGCAATTAGTCATAATCTGCAAAAGTCAAGAAGTGGGAATTATTTTTTTTACATAGAAAAATGACAGTTACTAAATTACTAATAAGGCATCTAACAGCCTCTGGTGACTTTGAGCAAAACACTCTGTCACAAAGGCCCTTTCTAGAGAATATTGATTTAGCAAATTCTACTACAGAAGGCAAAAAAAGAATAGAGAAAGTTACGGTGACTTCAGTGTTATTATGAGGGATGAGATATCCTTCTCATGGAAAAGAACAAATGAACAATAAGAATGGGATCCACCACTGGAACATATCATACTATTAGGAAAAGTGAACAAGTCTTATAAACAAAACATTAAATGACATGCAAAACATAAAAGAAATGTGATCAAATTCAAATTTCAAGAAAATTAAATCACAATGGATATCAGTGAATATCAATATTTAAGTTTAAGAATGCTTCACATGCAAGAAGGCAATAATATAATATACAAAAAAAATACAGTATACGCAAATGAAAAATTTGAACCACGTCGTCATTAACATTGGCGATTGGATTTAAAAGTTTCAGCTATTCAACACTAAACTAAAATGTTTCTGCCATGTTCTGGCTTTCAGAGTCCCACAAAGGGAAATATAAAACTATGATCAAAGAGTTATTCTTCATCATTTTTTCTTCCATTAAGAATAACGTTTGTACGCTAAAATAAACAAGTACAGTACAGTATTAAAGACACAAAAGATAAACATAAAATATAAACAACACATAAGAGAAGTAATCTTTACCGACTAGCCAAATTGAGGCTAACAGCACCAGTTTCCTCATTTGAGGGTAACGACCGTTGACTTAGTAGATCAGCAAGGTCATTGTCCTTGCCATGAACATGTTGGGCAGTGAATTTGAAAAAATTCAGGTAAAGTGCCCACCTTTTCAGGCTAGGATTTAGCTTGTCTGCAGTCTGTAAATATAGGAGAGGTTGGTGGTCGGTTCTCAGTGTAAAATGTTGGCCATACAGATGGACTTCAAATTTCTTTATGGACCAATATGCAGCTAGAGCTTCCTTCTCCACGGTGGAGTAATTTTGCTCTGCATATCGCACTGGAGCTACTTCTGCTGAGTTGTCTGATCGGGCTTGCAAGAGCACGGCACCCAGGCCTTCGTCTGAGGCGTCGGTCTGCAGAATAAATGGAAAATCGGGGTTTACCAGTTGTAATACTGGCTCACCCGCCAATGCTTCTTGGAGCTTGAAAAATGCTCTCTCCACTTCATCTGTCCATTGGACAGGGGAGGTTTTACCTTGCTTTGAGATCATTTGCTGCAAAGGGGCAGCTATAGTATTAAAGTGTGGAATGAACCGTTGGTAGTAGCTGACACTACCCAGGAATGATCTCAGTTGAGTGACAGTGGCAGGTTTCTCCATATCCTTAATGGCTTGTACCCTGTCATGTAAAGGGGACATAACTCCTTCTCCAACTACGTGGCCGAGATACGGCAATTGTGTAAAACCAATCTCACATTTGGAAGGCTTTAAATGAAGTCCATGCTGGTTCAGATGAGTGAGAACTCTGCGGAGAGTCTCGAGATGCGATGACCAATCCTGAGAATGCACCAGGCTGTTGTCTATAAAGAATGAAACATTGTCGAGATCCTGTAGTACTATCCTCATGAGTCTGCTGAAGCAGCCAGGGGCAGTTACCATACCAAAAGGCATGACCATGAACTGGTATAGACCATATCTTGTGGAAAAGGCTGTTAGAGGCTTGGTAGTCTCGCTCAGCGGGACTTGCCAAAATCCACTGGCCAGATCCAACTTGGACAGGTAACGGGCTTGGGAGAGCAACGAGAAAATATGCTCGGCGTCAAAAATGGGCTCTCCATCAAAGATGGTACGGGAGTTAAGTTTACGACAGTCAAGGCAGAACCTCTGCCTGCAATCTCGCTTACGCACTGCCAGTAACGGCGAACACCAAGGCGAAATGCTCTTTTCAACTATTCCGAGGTGGACCCAAGTATCAAGATCTTCCTTCAGCCGTACGGACAGCTGGTGGGGAAGACCATAGGAATGCCAAAATGGCTCTGGGTCAGTCAATCTGACATGACGCTCAAGGATAGCGGTATTGCCTGGGAGGTCGTTGAAGACGTTCTCATAGTCCTCTAATAGCTTGTTCAGCTGTTCCCGTTGACTCGGTTGCAGTCTGGAGTTAATAATGCAATTACTCACACTTTACTTTCGGTGCGTGGGAATGGCAGGATCCTTACCATCATCAAAAGCTAAGCTTATGTCTTCAATTGCAAGGGCAGTGGCTGCAGACAGGGGGGCTACTTCCGAAAAACTCCACTCCCGTAAGTCTGTCTCCAATGCAAGAGTGGAGTATTCCAATATAGGAGGTAAGGGGTAGCTATTATGGAGCACCTGTGTTGCTGCAGCCTCGGAGGTTCTGTTGATGCTGAGGGCATCTATAAGGGTTGCTGAGAGTGCCAGCGCAGGATCCCTGTGGGCCTCCGGGTCCTCATAATAAAGCTTCAGCTGGTTAATATGGTAGTACCGGTTATTGCCATCAACATTTAGCACATAATTGTCAGGGGTCACCCGGTGTACCACAGTGTATGGTCCTTTCCAGCGTAGCATTAGTTTGCGGGTATCTGTTGGAAGAAGTAACAGAGCTCGATCTCCGGGTGTCAGGGCACGACGCCGCGCATGCTTGTCAAAGAGGAGCTTGGCCGTCTGCTGGTGACCCTTAATGGCTAATTGTGCAGTTTTCCAAGCCTTTTTGAGGTGTGACGAAAACTTCAAAATATACTCATGGACGTCCCTATCGTCATCTTCGATGGTAGATGAATCCTAACATTCTGCCAAGAATTCCACTGGGGCTCTGACCTTATGACCATAAATCAGCTCGAATGGCGAGTATCCAGTAGTGTCGTGGGGCGTGTCTCTGAAGGAGAAAAGTGCCGCAGGGACGTACTTGTCCCACTGCCTAGGTATATCTATCACTAGCTTGCGCAAACATCGCTTCAATTTCCTGTTATAGCGTTCGCATGCTCCATTTGATTGGGCATGATAGACACTCATACGAATGTGCTTCAATTCTAAAAGATTACAGAAAGCCTCGAAGTGCCTACTTGTAAACTGACTTCCATTGTCAGAAGTGACCTGCTCAGGAAAACCAACCCTGAAGCAGATTTCAAATAGGGCATGAGCGACTGCTTCAGTTGTGATAGAAGACAGTGGCACTGCATCTGGGTACCTTGTTGCCACGTCAACATATACCAGGAGGAACTGTTTCCCCGTGGATGAAGCTGGATTAATAGGACCATATATGTCAATAGCGACCTTGGAAAATGGCTCCATTGAGAGCTTAGTTATCCCCATGGGAACTTTCGGTACCGGTGCCATTGAGGTGGATTGACAGTCAGGGCAGGAGCCTACATATCTGTCTACCTCGGCATACATGTTTGGCCATGCAAAAGCCTTCTGAAGGACGTGCTGAGTTTGTGCTTTGCCTGTGTCCACTCAGAGGTAAATGGTGTGCCACATACATAGCCTGCGGCACAACGAAGCGGACACCACCAACTGTTTAAAGGTGTGGCCATCTTTAGTCACATGTCTACGAAGTACTCCATCTTCGAGGGCGTAAGTGATCTGGCCTCCTCCGCTCACTGTGAAGGTCCTTCCCTCGGTGGCCTGCTGCACCCAGCGTTTGAGGCTGGGGCCGTCTTGCTGCAATTTGGCAAAGTCTGGACGGGACTTCAATGGCTCTAGAGGTGCATCATCTGGTAAAGGAGGGGGAAACTCTCCGCGTTCCACATTATGTGTACTGACTTCAGCAGACTCAACAGAGTCAGTCGGAGAGGCGTCCAAATTCTTGGCATCGAGGCCAGGAGTTGCTGCTGAAATGGCTTCATATGACTTCCCCCGAGGGAAGTTATAACGAGAAATGTCCTTATGGTAGAGGTCGGCCCGGAAAGTAGGAACTAGGTTCAGTGCACGACCCAGCAAGACAGGGTACATAAGCCCAATTATTGCCACAGCTGGGGCTTTTCCCTTGTAGTATTTGCAATCCAGGTTAATGACACAGCAGCGTTGTATTTGAGGTGTTCCTTCAGCAACCCGCACACGAACGACTTCACAGGTAAAAATCTTCATCCCTGACGAATCTCTCATCAACAAATATTCCATTGGCCCCTGTGTCGAGGGCTATCTCAACTTCCACACCAGTTATAGTTCCTAGACATTTTGGGATCACCTGCGGATTACCCCATTCTGTGAGTTCCACATTGGCAAGGTTGTACGTAGGTTCCTCGGCATTATCCTCAGTGGATCTTTCTGGCCTTATTTCTACAGCATGGGCCAAGTGCATGGCCAGACGGCTTTGTGGGCCGCTGCTGTGTGAGGGAGCGTGGTGGGTCTTAGAGTTTTGCTGAAAACCCTGAGAATGAGGAACAGAGAAATGGCCTTTGCCTCTGACTGCTGAGGATTAGGTCTTACGGAGTTATCCTTCTTGAGTGTGGGTGCATGGCCGTAATAAGGCTTAGGAGTGTAAGGAGGATGAGCTGGATGATTGAAGTTCTGCGAGGGGCTCTTGTGCTTCCCGTTCCTGTAATCTCTATTTCCGGATAAAGGACTACTGTCTGGAATTCCCGCTCAAAGCCGAGCAAGCGCAAGCTCATGTTCACGTTGTTCTTGTGCCTCATCACGTTGTGCTTGTGCCTTATCACGTTGTGCTTGTGCCTCATCACGTGCTCTCTTCTCCAGCTT
Source organism: Halocaridina rubra (assembly GCA_037179515.1). Taxonomy (NCBI): domain Eukaryota; kingdom Metazoa; phylum Arthropoda; class Malacostraca; order Decapoda; family Atyidae; genus Halocaridina; species Halocaridina rubra. The sequence goes on along the minus strand of JAXCGZ010011407.1, from coordinate 33,534 downwards.
ATCTCGGCGTTCAACCATCTTCTCATGAGCCCCTTCGAAGAGTTTCTGTCTTGGGGAAAAACCGCATCTCTCACCCTTAGCAATCATTATGTCCAGGTAACGCTCCTCATCGAATGTTTTGATGGTTTCCATGTTTGTTTCCTAAACAGTCAATAATGAAGTGCCAAAAAAAACACTAACAAATCTCTACAATAGTAGAAAAAAAATGAAAGAACCACACAACACCGAGGAGAAAAAAAAATTCAACACCACAGTTCAAACTTAAATGCAAAAGTGATCTCAAAACCTCACCATAAAAGTGACTCAAAATACAATCAAGTGCAACAGCAGCAAAATGTTGCAAAACAGTGCATGAAACACTGGTAATACAGAATGGCAGTCGTGCCTGCTTAACAGCAATATGTGGCAGTACCTGTGGTTGTGGTGCAAATGAAAGGAATGAGCAACACAATCAAGTGCAACAGCAACAAAATGTTGCAAAACAGTGCATGAAACACTGGTAATACAGGATGGCAGTCGTGCCTGCTTAACAGCAATACGTGGCAGTACCTGCGGTTATGGTGCAAATGAAAGGAATGAGCAACACAATCAAGTGCAACAGCAACAAAATGTTGCAAAACAGTGCATGAAACACTGGTAATACAGGATGGCAGTCGTGCCTGCTTAACAGCAATATGCGGCAGTACCTGCGGTTATGGTGCAAATGAAAGGAATGAGCAACACAATCAAGTGCAACAGCAACAAAATGTTGCAAAACAGTGCATGAAACACTGGTAATACAGGATGGCAGTCGTGCCTGCTTAACAGCAATATGTGGCAGTACCTGCCTAGCACCCAGTGCCAGAGAATACAAACAAGTACAGTATAGTGGTCGTGCCTGCGTATGAGCGCATATATGGCAGTACCCACAAATAAAATGTCGTAAGTAATACAAACAAGTACAGTATAGCGGTCGTGCCTGCGTATGAGTGAGTATATGGCAGTACCCACAAATAAAATGTCGTAAGTAAAATTCGGAAGTGTTGCCAAAAGGCACAGATCCTATGCAAAATACACCAAAGATAAGCTAACAGCTTACCAGGCAGCCAGATTACACATGTCTACTAGCAATGAGAAAATTTATTTTCAAGTGACAACTCAGACACATGAAGGGCTTAGCCTAGGCTCGATAAATGACACCAAAGTTTTTCTTCCCAATCTATGAGAAGTCAATGCTTGAATATAAAACACAATTATAAGCAAAAATACTTAATATGCTTTCTCCCAATTCCTAAATCCCAAGGAAATATAAACAATTCTTAACAAGTATCACCCTTTAACGGATATTTAAAATACGAATGCTTTAAACTCAATCTTATCACGCAAATAAATGAAATGTTAAATAACACGTCTTCTCGTCATGCAAAATTTCTTAAGTCTGTTACCACATAATCTCATGTAGATTTCCTGAAATATTGTTTACCACATGGGAAACAAGAAAATATTAGTTACCATAATTAATATTGAAAATTAAAAAAATTTCTTATCCGCAACGTCTCTTTCACGAAAATTTTCATGTGCAGCCTATGATTCATTCATTTCAATAATCGAGCCAATGGGAATCTGGTTTCATGTGCAATGTTAAAAAGCAAAATAAAATTAAATTTATCAAAATCAGTCTGTCTGTTTGGGTCCCTGTTCGGGCGCCAACCTTGTTGGGGGAATGGTAGAGTGTTGTTAAGACTCTGTTTTACTAAGGGGACACAAAGTACTGAGCTCGGTTAAGAGCTCACAAACAGACAGGACAGATATTTGCACTTGTACACCCCACACGTTATACCAGGACTCGGTTAAATGAAAATCAGAATTCAACATTCTTTTAATTTTGGAAATGCAATGACATTAAAAGAATTGAATTAAATTTTTCAAATTAAATTTTATGAAATGCTGCCTCGAATCCCGGAGGTAGTGAGCACGATTTCGTTTCCCGGCACCACGGACGTATGCCAAGACTTTGGCCTTAACTTGACGATTACCTCTGTCACACAGGCAGAGTAGAATAGAGGACACTGCAATTGCAGAAACAGAAACGACACACTGTTAATGATGGGAAACTGAAAGCATGAACACACATATAATGAGTTTCCAATATTATTCTACTGGATGAAAACATATTGGTTAGTCACAGCTAACCAGAAATATTTATGCTACCATAATATCATACAAAACCACTAATTCTTTACTGGTATTAAAGGAAGACAATTTATGCACAATAAATGAAGAATAAGCAAGACAAACACAGTACTGTATGTATTCCTTAAATTGTGGGCAACCACAAAAGTTGCAATGCTTATTACTAATTTGCAATTAATATGGCAAAACACTCTATTTAGATAAAGGAAGAATCTACGAGATAAATACAGTATTCATTCACTTTTCGTTATCAAGAACTGTTTGCAATGAAAAAGAGGGTGCAAAACCACCTTTTGAAGTATTTGCCACTTATAACTCAAAACACTTTATCCTGAACATATGAAGAATTAGCAAGATAAATACAGTATGCATTCATTAAATTGTGGTTAACAGGAAATATTTGCAAAGCCAACAGGGTAAAATTACCTTTTAATTATTTGCAGTGTATAGCATAAAACACTTTAGTTAAATGATTAATTATTTGCAATTTATATAGCAAATAGATTTATTCACGAGTTTTTGACATAAACACTTTATTTACGATGATAGAAAGGGGTGAAAGGAAATTAGAACTTATTAGGAGAAGGGATAGATTTTTATGGGCTCATAACCAGTCTTCAGAGGATGAGATTTTCGTTTATCACATTTAATGAAAAGAAACTTCTTAGCAATGTATATCAGCTGTAATTTCCAGGTTAAGGAATTAACTTTGGCAAGTGAGATTCCAGTTAGGTAATCTACAAAATTTCGTTTGTATGGGAATGGAATCTGAGAAAAAATTCGTAAGATTTAGCCAGTAACGAATGTAACTAATTCTCGAAAAACCAATTTGCTTGACCCACGAGCTTTACCATACACTATCCCTCACCTTGTTGCGCCAGATGAATTTCTGTGAAGATGCCACGTAAATAAGGTTGAAATAAACTTGACTGCTGAGGCGAGATGTTGATTCTGGGATGTTTGGCCTCCAAATGAGGACGCTTCATTGTCCCTCCTGGCGACGTCATCTGCAGGATATATTTCTAGAGCAGTAACTGGCTCTGATATCATTTAAGGACTACTTTAATGGTGGTCCCTGGCAGGCAATTATAGCAGAAATGCAAGGGAGAGACAGTATTTTAGGTGCAACAATTGGGAGCAAATAAAATAAAACGAGAATAATAATGGAAAGTTAGGTTACTGGTAAATAATCTCTAGAACGTTCTTTGCTCGTAGGAGACGGAATTTAAGTACTCAAATAATAAAGAAGCTACTGATATATATCTAGACAGGCTAATGACATAACAGCAAGGTCAAATTTATAACAAAATTATTAGCAAAAACAATTTTTATAATAAGAAAATTGTAAATAAAATGTATCTGGTGAGTTCACTGAAGAGGTGGAAAAGTAGGAGCAGCCTTTATATTGGGACTATACCTCTACACGTACAAGAAGAGTAAATAAGGTATATTTAAAATTAGCTATAAGCTAAAATATAAATTGCAAATAGTCATAATCTGCACAAGACAAGAAGTGGGAATTATTTTTTTTACATAGAAAAATGACAGTTAAGTTACTAAATTACTAATAAGGCATTTAAAAGCCTCTGGTGACTTTGAGCGAAACACTCTGTCACAATCGAGTTTCATGTGCAGGTTAAAAAGTAAAAAAAAAAAAATATTTTTATCAAATTCAGTCTGTTTGTCTGGGTCCATGTTCGGGCGCCAATTTATTTGTTGGGAGGTTGGTAAGTTTCTGTTTAACCTAAGGGGACTCAAGGTACTGAACTCCGTTAGGAGTTGACTGACATCCAAGGCTAATCATTACCTGCAAACCCTCCGAATACCACTACTTGGCTAAATGAAACTCAGACAAATTTAAATTTTTTTGTAATTTTGGACAGCATAGGCAATTTAGGCAATATATATTTAATTTTGGGAAGCATAAAAAAATAAAGTAATAAACTTATATTTATGGAATGCAGCCTGGAATCCCTGAGGTGATGAGCACGATTTAAATTCCCGGCACCACAGATGGATACCTAGACTTGGGCTTCAACTTGAAGGAGATCTACTTTGTCACACAGGCAGAGTAAAATAGAGGACACTGCAATTGCAGAAACAGAAATGACACCATTAATAATGGGAAAACTGAAGGCGTGAGCACATAAATAATGAATATCAAATATAATTCTACTGGAAGTAAAGTAAATTCGTTAATCACGGTTACAAAGAAATATTTACACTACCGTAAGGACATTAACCAATTATTATTTACTTGCAAGCATTAGCGTCAAATTCTTAAATCCCAATAAATAAAGAATCTATGAGATAAATGTGTATTCATTTAATTCCAGTTGACAAGATATGTTTGCAATGCCAAAAGGGCAAAACAAATTATTAATTATTTGCAGTTTGTAGCGTAAAACACTTTATTTACAAGTATTGTCGTAAAACATTTTATTTACAATGATAGAAAAGGGGTGAAATGAAATTAGAATTCGTTAGGAGAAGGGATAGATTTTTATGTGATAATGAGCAATCTTCTGAGGGAAAAGTTTTGCCTGGACACTCGCAATCACAATAAAAGATATTTCTTATCAATGTATATCAGCGGTTGCTTCTATGTCTAGGAATTAAATTTGGCAAATGAGATTCCAGATAGGTACTCTACAAAAGTTCGTTTGTATGGGAATGGAACTGAGTAAATTTACTTAGTGATATTTTTACGCCTGGAACCTTTTGACCTGTAACTCTAAATGCAAAGTTTCTCAAATTCCCAGCTTGCCTGGCCAACGAGCTTTACCATAAACTATCCCTCACCTTGTTTGTGCCAGATAAATTCCTGTGAAGATGCTCCTGAATACTGCTTAGCCAAATAAAAAGCTTAGAGTAAGCGAGACTGCTGAGGCAAGATCTTACGTCGTTGGTGGTTGGTCACCAAGTCAGGGCGACGCTGTGTCAGTCTGTGTTAGTTCAGATTTCGGTGAGCCTGTTAGGTTGACGAAAATTAGTAATTTGTTCCCAATTTATTTTGAGGGTTTGCTATAGTGTTGGTCCCTGGCAGGCAATTATGGAGGAGATGCATGGAAGAGACAGTATTTTAGGTGCAACAAAGAGCAAACAAAGGGAATGAGAAAATAATTATGGGCAAAAGGGCTACTGGTATCAGTATCTGCGGCATCGTTCTTTGCATTTTGGGAAAAGGAATTATAATATTAAAATATTAAAGAAGCTACTGAAATATATCTAGAGTAGCTAATGACATATCAGCAAGATCAAATACATAATAAAATTTATCAGTAAGATGAATATTATAAGAAAATCGTTTAAACAATGTATTTACTAGATACGTCATGACTACATGAGAGAAAACAGAGAAGATATAGCTTCAGCTGGTTAATGTGGTATTGCCGGTTACAACTATCAACATTTAACACCTAATGGTAGGGGGTCGAATGGTGTACTACAGTGTATGGTCCTTTCCAGCGTAGCATTAGCTCGTGAGTATCTGTTGGAATAAGTAATAGGGTTCTATCTCCGGGTGTCAGTGCAGGACGCTGTGCATGCTTGTCAAAGATGAGCTTGGCAGTCTGCTGGTGACCCTTGATGGGAAGTGTACTGCTTTCCAGTCCTTTTTGAAGTGGGACGAAAACTTCAAAATATACTCAGGGACATCCCTATCATCGTCCTCAATGGTGGGTGAGTCCCAACACTGCCAAGAACTCCACTGGACCTCTGACCTTATGACCATAATTCAGTAAAAAAGGCGAGTATCCAGTAGTGTTGTGGGGTGTGTGTTTGAAGGAGAAAATTTCTTCAGGGATGTACTTGTCCCACTGCCTGGGTATATATATACCAATAGCTTGCGTAAACATCACTTCAATGTCCAATTATAGCGTTCACATGGTCCATTTGATTGAGGACAATAAACATTCATGCAAATGTACTTCATCTCTAAGAGATTACAGAAAGCTTCAAAGTGCCTACCTGAAAGCTGACTTGCATTGTTAGAAACGACCTGCTCAGGAGCCGACCCTGGAGCAGATTTCAAATAGGGCCTGAGCGAATGCTTCGGTTGTGATAGAAAATAGCGGCACTGCATTCGGTATCTTGTTGCCAGGTCAACATATACCTGGAGGAATTGATTCTCTGCAGATCAAGCAGGGTTAATAGGGCCTAAAATGTCGATAGCAATATTGGCAAATGACTTTCCTAAGAGCTTAGTTATGCCCATTGGGACTTTCAGTACTGGTGCCTTAGAGGTGGATTGAAAGATGGGGCAGGAGTCCACGTATATGTCTATCTCAGCGTACATTTTTGGCCATGTGATAGCCTTCTGGAGGAAGTGCTGAGTTTTGCTTTGCCTCTATGTTCACTCTGAGGTCAATGGTGTTCCATATACATATCCTGATGGCACAATGAGGCGGGCACCACCAACTGTTTAGAGGTGTGGCTGTTTTTAGTCACATGCCTAAGAAGGACAACATCTTCAAGGTCATAGGTGATCTGACCTCCTCCTCTCACCATAAAGGTTCTTTCCTCGATGGCCTGATTCATCTTGCACTTGAGGCTGGGGCAGTCCAGTTGCAGTTTTGCGAAGTCTAGACGGGACTTCAGTGGTTCTAGAGGTACATCATCCAGTAAAGGAGGGGGAAACTCTCTGTGTTCCACATTACAGGTACTAACTGCTGCAGAGTCAGCGGAGTCAGTCGGAGAATCATCCAAATACCTGACATCCGAGCCAGTAGTTGCTTCTGAAATGGATTGTTGTGAATTCGACTGAGGAACACTTCACTGTGTAATGTCCTCATGGTAGAGGTCAGCCTGGAAGATAGGAGCTAGGTTCATTACACGACCTAGCAAGATAGGGTGCAAGGGCTCAATCAATGCCACAGCTGGGGCCTTTTCCTTGTAGTACTTGCAATCCAGGTCAAAGACACAGCAGCGTCGCGTCTGAGGTTTTCCTTCAGCAACACACAAATGAATGACCTGGCCTGTGTAATCTTCATTCCTGACTAATCTCTTGTCAACAAATATGCCACTGGCTCATGTATCGATGGCTATCTCAGCTTCCACACCATTTATGGTTCCTGGGCACTTTGGGACCATCATGCTCGGTGAACTGCGTTATCTTCGGTGGCCCTTGCTGGCCTTCTTACTATGGCATTGGCAGAGCGAGTGGCCAGATGGTTATGCTGGCAGTCGCTGTGAGATGGAGGGTGGTAGCTCTAATAGTTCGCCTGAATTCCCTGGGAATGTGGAGCAGGGGAATTTCCATTGCCTCTGAACTAATGAGACTTAGGTTTTACCGAGTCATCCTTCTTAAGTGAGGGTGCATGACTGGAATAATGTTTAAAGGTTTGAGGAGAAGGAGCTGGACGATTGAAGTTCTGAACGGGGCTTTTGTGCTTCCCGTTCTTGTGATCTCATTTCTGGTGAGAATCATGGCTTGCTGGGGGAGATGAAGCTCTGAGGATGAGCCTTGGGGTCAGCTCTTCTTACCCTCTTAAGGTCATAGAGACGTACCCCAGGCTGGCTGTGCTGGAGGTACTTGTCCACAGCGACCAAACTATAGTCAAAGTCGATCTCATCCTGAAACTGGGTCCTTACGTGAGCAAGGACGTCAGTAGGGAGGTAATTGGCAATTGAATCAAACATCAAGATTCCACTTCTCAGAAGGACACTTTACAACTTGCAACCAATCATCAAAGAGGCAGTTCTCCTCCTTCAATGGGAAAGCTGAGACAAATGTAGTGTGACACTGAGCTGGTGAAAAGTTCTGTGAGGCGAGGAGTGTGCTTTTAACTTTCTCGTAGTCCCTCAGTTGCGTGCGGTTGAGTTCACTGACCAGGGCGATCAGTTGGGGTGGCATGGAGGCGAGCAGCCAGCGAATATTCTCAGCCGCTGTGCCATCATTAGCGGCGACTAGACTGTCGAAAAAACGGATGTATGTGTCGAGCGGTTGCTTGCTGTCATCCTCGTATTTCTGCATTGCCGGGCTCTCCCGCGAGGTTGACCCCCATTCCCGAGTAAGCCACCACTGTCAGGGGTTCGGGCTCAAATCCGAGCGGCCTCGTGGTCACGTTGCGCCTGAGCCAGTGACAGTCCATGGTTGCGTTGTGCCTGATCATGGCTGCATTGGGCCTGCACCTGCTCCAGCACCACCTCATGGTCACGTTGTGCCTGTTTGAGGTCACTTTCTGCCTTCTCATGGTCGCGTTGCACTTGCTTGTGGTCTCTTTCTCCTCAAGCTGGGCTTGGCATGTAGCTATCTTTCCATAAGCCCCCTCGAGGAGTGTCTGTCCGGACATGTCATATCGCTCACCAATAGCAGCCATCTTCTCAAGGTGACAGTCCTCATCAAATGCTTCAGTGGTTTCCTGTGTCTGCCTGGTAGCCATGGTGGGTTCCAGAATAGTCAACAATGAAATGCCAAAGCAAATCAACTGTACAGAGCAAAAAAAAAAAACAATAATAAAAAAAAAATCTATAGTAGTAAAAAAAGAAAAATGATAAAACCAAGGAGGAAAAAAAATTCAACACCACAGTTTAAACTTAAATGTAATGGTGATCCTAATACCTCACTATGCAAGTGACTAAAAATAAAATCAAGTGCAACGGCAGCCAAGAAAATGTTGCAGAACAGTGTATGAAACACTTTTAATACAGGATGGCAGTTGTGCCTGCGTATGAGCGAGTATATGGCAGTACCCGCAAGTTAGGGTGCAAGTGAAAGGAATGAGCAACAACACATTTTACGAACAAGGACCCGATGCAGGAGAATGCAAACAAGTGCTGTCATCCCTGTGTACGAGCACGTATATGGCAGTACCCGCAAGTACAATGTCGTAAGTATATTTTTGAGTGTTGCCAAATGGGCACAGATCATATATAAAATACACCAAAGGTAAGCTAATGATATACTAGGCAGCTAAGTTGCACATGTGTCTATTAATAGTGGGAAAATTTGTTTTTAAGTGACAGCTCAAGGACACATGGTGGGGTTAGCCTAGGCTCAACCAATGATGCTAAATGTTTTTCTTCCCAATCTATGAGCAGTCAATGCTTGTGTAGAAAAAAAAATCAATTATAAGCAATAAAGCAAGCAATGTACCTAATGTGCTTACTCCCGATTCCTAAACCTCAAGACTTGGGCCTCAACTCGAAGATCAACTCTGTCACACAGGCAAAGTAGAATTGAGGACACTGCAATTGTAGAAACAGAAATGACACTACCTTAATAATGGGAAACTGAAGGTACGGGCACACAAATAATGAATTTCAATATAAATCTACAGGATGAAAATATAATTGCTTAATCCCAGTTGACAAGAAGCATTTACACGACCAAAAAGCATTAACAAATTATTACTTATTTGCAAGCATTAGCATAAAATGCTTTATTCACAATAAAAAAAGGATCTACAAGATAAATATGTAATCGTTTAATTGCAATTGACATAAAACGTTTACGCTGCCAAAAGGGCATAAACAACTTATTGATTATTTGCAACTTGGAGCGTAAAACACTTTATTTATTAGCAATGGCGTAAAACACTTTATTATGATGATAGAGAGGGGTGAAATGAAGTTAGAATTCGTTAGTAGAAGAGATAGAGTTTTCACAGGGCATTGAGCAAGCTTCTGAGGGCAAAATTTTTATTTGGACACTCACAATGAAAGATATTTCTTATCAATGTATATCCGCGGTTATTTCTGTCAAGGAATTGTCTTTGAGAAATGAGATTCCAGTAAAGTACTCAACAAAATTTCATTTGTATGGGAATGGGGCTGAGCAAAATTACTTAGGGATACTTTTATGGTAGTAACCTTTTGACCAGTAATGTTAAACGCAAAGTTTCTCGAATTCCCAGTTTGCTAGGCCAATGAGTTTTACCATACACTGTCTCTCACCTTTCATGCCAGATGAATTCCTATGAAGACACTCCAGAGTACTGCTTAGCCATGTAGTGAAAGTTTGGAGTAAGCGGGACTGCAGAGTAGCTATCTGTTACTCCTGTTGTGTTTAGCCGCCATCCGAGAGCGATTCCATGCCAGTCTCGGGGAACTTCGGCTTGGGCGAATCTGTAAGGTTGACGGATAGCAGAATTTTGTTCTATAATTATTTCGAGGGTTTACTAAAGTGGTGGTCCCTGGTAGGTAAATATGGCGGAGAGGCAAGGGAGAGATGGTATTTTAGGTGTAACAAGAGGGAGCAAACAAAGGAAACGAGAAAATTGAAAAAAGTGGGTTATTGGTATCAATATTTGTGGAGCGTAGTTCTTCACATTTTAAGGAAATTGGAATTTTTAATATTCAGATATTAAAGAAGCTACTGAAATGTATCTAGACAAGCCAATGACATATCAGCAAGATCAAATTTATAAGAAGAGAAATTCTATAATACGAAAATTTTAAAAGATGTATATATAAGATGCGTCAGCACTACCTGAGACAGAAAACAGAGAAAAGAGGAAAAAGAGGGAGACTAATGCATTGTGATGATGTGTATTTTTCCTATCTGCATGTACAAGGAAATTAGACTATATATATATATATATATATATATATATATATATATATATATATATATATATATATATATATATATATATATATATATATATATATATATATATATATATAGTTATTCTCAAAGATATAATAATGGAAACAATATGAATCGCCAATTATAATTTCACAAATCACAAGAATTGAGCTTTCTCAGCAAGAGAAAAATGAAAAAAGGTTAAAAGTTTTGTAAATAACTAATAGGGCATCTATAGTGAGTCTGGTTACTTTGAGCAGAATGCTTTGTCACAAAGAGAGATGGGTTTTCTTGGTAGTTTCGCCATAACTTTGCCAACTATTCTGGTCAAG
>JAXCGZ010011407.1:0-17500 GCA_037179515.1 Halocaridina rubra | reverse complement strand
GAGTTTCTCAGGTTTAGCTTACTTTTGATAATCATAAATTTATTAGCATGATTTTTATTAAACCAACAGTTTCCAAAGAGTGAGTGACGTGAATTTTAGTCTTATAGGCCAAAGAATTACTATTTCATGAGGGATAAATAAGAGTCATGGCAGGGTGCATAAAATATAACGAATCTTAACCTTATTTGAACTACCTCACACCCATGCAAACCAGCTAAATTTCATGATTTTTTTTCCATAATTTGGGATGAGAGTAAACATTTATCTCTGCTTTAAATAAAACATTTTAAACACGAACTACTTTTCCATACCTAGGCCTAACTAATCGATAGGTACACTATTTGACCCACCTCAAACTCATCCCAGGCTACTAATTCCGATTATCAGTATGTGCCTTGGGACGTCCGTCAACCGTGAGAAATAGCAACTGCCTCTTCCCATGAGAATTACAGAAATGTTTTCTACATATAACTAGATATGACTAACTACAAAACATACTTTCATAATCAAATCAAAATAGATGACAATTACCTGCCATCCTAACACACCAATAAAATACATATAATTGGGTATTCACCTCCAGGAAAGTGAAGTTGAAATGACGCAAAATTAAATAATTTTCTACTTTTTTCCTCTTCTTCTAATGAGTAATAAAGATTCTAGCAGATAACTTTGATCTTACGAAAATTCTTCTTCCTCTAAGAATTGTTAAAGATAATAGGAAATTAATTTCTGCAAGTTTATAATACAATATATTACATACTACAAGGCATACACAGGAGAGAGAGGGCTGGGCAAATTGCACAGTCCTAGATTTCCAAAAAGCGTTTAACACGGTCCCACACAGGAGACTTCTTAAGAAGCAGCAAGCAATGGCGAGAATAGGTGGAAATGTCTTGGAATGGTTAAAAACTTACTGAGAAGGAAGGAAACAGAGGGTTAGAGAAAGAAATTCAGTGTCTGAATGGAGAAGAGTTAGTAGTGGCATTCCACAGGGTTCAGTTTTAGAACCCCTTTTGTTCCTTGTATATGTAAAAGACCTACCAGAGTCTGTAAAGTCATTCGTGAATATGTTTGCAGGTGGTGCAAAGATTGTGAAGAATGTAAGAAACAAGAACAATGGTAGAGAACTTCAGGAGGATCTAAATTATCTGCATGAGTGGTCAGATAAGTGGCTAATGAAATTCTGTACTTCAAAATATCTGGTAATGAAAATGGGAACAAGTGCAAGAAGGCCCAAGCTTGACTACTCGATGGCAGGTGCAGATTTGTCTCCAGAAATGTATATGAATGGGATAGTAAGGGTAGCATATGCATTCTTATCAAATGTAAGGGTAGCCTTCAGGCACATGAACAAGGAAATGTTCAGAAATATTTATGTAACCTATGTGAAGCCAAAGCTTGAATATGCAGCCCTCTTTTGAATTCCACACTTGAAAAAGCACGTAGTTAAACTGGAAAAAGTTCAGAGACATGCCACGAAACTAGTGCCAGAAATACGCAATCTCAGTTATGATGACAGGTTATGGGGATTAGACTTACCATCACTCGAAGCTAGAACAATGATGGGGGATATGGTGACTGTTTAGCAATTCCTTCATGATTATGACAGAGTGGATAGGGATTGATATTTTGATATGGCTGGCACTAGAACTAGAGGTCATAGTTTGAAGCTTTGTAAGAAAACATCTTTGCATGATGTAAGGAAGTACTTTTTTTTAGTGTAAGAGAAGTTGATAATTGGAATTCGCTTTGCGAGGAGGTAGTTAATGCTAACTCAATCCATAATTTTAAGGACAAGTATGAAAAGTATCAATAAGTACAAAATGGAACCGACCAGAAAAAGGGAAGTTACGAGCTTAGGGCTCATTCCCATAAACACAATTAGGTAATTGCAATTAGAAAATTATACAATTTAGCAGATAATAAGAATGCTGAGAGACTATATGATGTTCTGAAGACTACCCTAAAACAATTAGCCTTTATTAACTGAAATGTTCAAAATCTTAAATCAACCAAATGTGAGGATTGTAAAACTTTTAATCATATAAATGTTAAATGTTGCACTATGCTACTTCATACTGTGCTATAATTTATAATACTAATCAGTTTGTCTACAAATGCTAACATTACTTAAACAAGATCTGAAAATTTCTAGCTTTCAAATTTGTGCTTAATTATAGGTGTGCATAAAACTTATATATATATATATATATATATATATATATATATATATATATATATATATATATATATATATATATATATATATATATATATATATATATATATATATAAATATATATATATATATATATATATATATATATATATATATATATATATATATATATATATATATATATATATATATATATATATGTGTGTGTGTGTGTTTGTTGCTTGTTTGTTCCGGTTTTACGTCATGGACTCCCTTTTCTACCAAGGGCTAGGACGGTTGCCCTCTTGCGATGGACTTGTTTTGGCAGATGTAATCGTTACCCTGAGTGCATGCCCTTGCTAACCTCAGACCGTGACGGGGTGCAAACCCTCGACCTGACGCCTCAGAGTCGCGGACGCTACCGCTTGAGCCACGGCGACTACATATATATATATATATATATATATATATATATATATATATATATATATATATATATATATATATATATATATATATATATCTTGCATTTTGCATTTTTGGATCTGGAGAAAGCGTATGATAAGAGTTGATAGAGAGGCATTGTGGAATGTTTTGAGATTATATGGAATTAATGGTAAATTGTTGCATTCAGTGAAGAGTTTGTATGAGGGCAGTAGAGCTTGTGTTTGGGTAGGGAATGAAGTGAGTGAGTTGTTTCCAGTGAGTGTGGGACTGAGACAGGGATATGTGATGTCACCATGGCTGTTCAATTTGTATATTAATTTAGTTGTAAGAGAGGTGAATGAGCGAGTGCGTGGTCGAGGTTTGAGAATGGTAGATGGGGATGATAACGAGTGGGAACTGAATCAGTTGCTGTTTGCAGATGATACTGTGGTGGTGGCAGATTCAGAGGAGAAGCTGTTTCAGTTAGTGTCAGAATTTGGAATGGTGTGTGAGAGAAGGAAGTTTGAGTGAATGTGGGAGTAAGGTTATGAGGTGTAGAAGAAATGAGGATGGTGCTGGATTGAATGTTATGTTGAATGGAGAGACACTTGAGGAGGTTGATCAGTTTAAGTATTTAGGCTCGGTTATAGCTGCAAATGGTGGTGTGAAAGCAGATGTGTGTCACAGAGTGAATGAAGGATGTAAAGTGTTGCGTGCATTGAAAAGAGTGATGAAGAATAGAGGGTTGGAAATGAATGTTAAGAAAGTTTTGTATGAGGAAGTGGTTGTGCCAACTGTGATGTATGGATCAGAGTTATAGGGTATGAAAGTAAGTGAGAGACGGAAACTAAATGTGCTTGAGATGAAATGACTGAGGAGTATGACTGGTGTATCTCGGTTGGATAGGGTTAGGAACGAAGTGGTGAGAGCAAGAACGGGTGTGAGGAGAGAAATTGCAGCCAGAGTAGATATGAATGTTCTGAGATGGCTTGGCCATGTGGAAAGGATGGATGTTGAAAGACTGCTGAAAAAGGTGACAAATGCGAGAGTTGATGGGAGAAATGCTAGAGGGAGGCCTAGGTTTGGATGGATGGATGGAGTAAGGAGAGCCCTGAATGATAGGAGGATGGATGTGAGGGAAGCAAGCGAGCGTGCTAGGAATAGGAATGAGTGGCGAGCGATTGTGACGCAGCTCTGATGGGCATCTGCTGTTACCACGGGCCTGCATCTTACAGAGGTAGCCCTGTGGTAGGGGCAGTAGGGGACTTGGCAGTTATGAAGCAACACAGGTTGTGGGAGAGCCGGGAGGAAGGGCTGTGGCACTCCAGCAGTGCCATCTGAACGGTCGCTAGCTCCCTCGTCATTGCCCATAGAGCAAAGTAATCCCCTTATTGTTTTCTTTTTTTGATGTCGGCTACCCCCCAATTAAAGGGGTAAACAGCCAAGGTAGATATATATATATATATATATATATATATATATATATATATATATATAATTCATCTCCTGTTTGAGCAGTATAGAACAATTAAGCAGTCAGTAAATAAGCTTAAGCCTATTCTTTAAGTTTTTTAAAGTAATATTTACTATATGTATTTGGATCTTTTAATATATATATATATATGTATATTTATATATATATATATATATATATATATATATATATATATATATATATATATATAGTATATATGTATATATATATATATATATATATATATTATATATATATATATATATATATATATATATATATATATATATATATATATAGATATATATATATGTATCTATATATATATATATATATATATATATATATATATATATATATATATATATATATATATATATATATATATATATATATATATATATATATATATATATATATATATATATATATATATATATATATATATATATATATATATATATATATATATATATATATATATATATATATATATATATATATATATATATATATATATATATATATAGTAAGGTGATTTTGAGGGTTGGCGAGGAGGTACTTGGAAAGTCAATAGGAAGGAAACCCCCAAATGATAAAGAGTCTTGGTGGTGGAATGAGGAAGTACAAGAATGGGTGAAGAACAAGAAAGAAGCTCAGAAACAGTCAAATTTATCAGGCCTGGAGCAAGATAAAGAAGAGTACAAGCAGGCAAAGAAAGAGGCAAGGAGAGCAGTAGCAAAAACAAAGGCAGAGAAATTGAATGAAATTTATGAAGAGCTGGAAATACCAGAGGGAGAGAAGAAAATATGGCGAATTTCCAAGGCCCAAGATGCTGCATTCAAGGACTTGACCCAAGTAAGACTTTTAAAGGAAAACCATGGAGTAGTTCTAGCAGAAGAGGATGAACTAAAAAAACCCAGATGGGAAGCTTGTTTTGAAGGATTACTGAATGAAAAGAACCCAAGAGCAGTATTTGAAGATGGACTTCCAAATGAAGCAGGTACAACAACAGTGGCTAGAAGAGAGGTAGAGCGGGCAGTAAGGAAAATGAAAAATGGAAAGGCAGCAGGACCTGATAAGATGCCAGTGGAGGTATGGAAGAGTCTTGGAGAGGAAGGCATAGATATCTTGTGGGACTTAATGCAAAGGATCTTTAGTCAGGAAAAGATGCCAGAGGAGTTGAGAGGAAGCCTAATCATCCCAATCTATAAAGGGAAGGGAGACATTCAGGAGTGTGGCAACTATAGAGGTATAAATTTGTTAAGTCATACTATGAAGATATGGGAGAAGATTATAGAGAGGAGACTCAGAGAGGTAACGGCAATTGGGGATGAACAGTTTGGCTTCATACTTGGAAGAGGGACAGTGGATGCCATATTTGCCTTGGGATAAATGATGGAAAAGCATCGGGAGAAACAGAAAGGACTGCATATGGTCTTTATTGACCTGGAAAAGGCATATGATCGAGTATCACGTTAAGAGAAAAGGGAGTCCCCGAGAAATATGTAAGAATCATCCAAAATATGTATGAGAGGGCAGAGGCAAATGTTAAGAGCAGTGTGGGCTTGACGAATAGTCTCTCAGTAAATGTTGGTCTGCATCAAGGGTTTGCTTTGAGTCCATATCTGTTTGACCTGGTCTTGGATGTAGTAACCAAGGATGTTAGAGATCAGTCTCCATGGTGTATGCTCTATGCAGATGACATTGTACTGTGTAGCAACAGACGAGAGATAGTGGAGAAGAAGCTTGAGGAGTGGAGAAGAGTGATGGGGGATAGAGGACTGAAAATCAGCAGGAAGAAGACAGAGTACTTGAGGTTGAGAGATTATGAGGATGGGGAGGTCAATTTGCAGGGGGAGGTGTTGAAAAGAGTTGAAAAGTTCAAGTATTTGGGATCAACAGTAGCAGAGGATGGTGACCTAGAGTCAGAAATAACCCACAGAATACAAGCGGGATGGAAGAACTGGAAGAAAGTGTCTGGGGTGCTGTGTGACAGGAGAATAGGGATTAAGTTGAAGGGTAAAGTGCACAAGACACTTGTGAGACCTGTGATGATGTATGGAGCAGAGACATGGGCAATAAAGAAGACACAAGAGAAAAAAACTGGATGTGGCAGAGATGAGGATGTTGAGATGGATGTGTGGGGTGACAAGAAGCGATAAGATCAGAAACGAGGTAATTAGAGGTACCTCAAAAGTCAGAGAAATATCAGATAAGATACAAGAAAGTAGTCTAAGATGGTATGGTCATGTCGTTAGGAGGGATGAACAGTATGTTGGGAGGAGAGTGATGGAAATAGATATACAGAGTAGGAGAAGGAGGGGGAGACCAAAGCGTAGGTAGATGGACTGCATCAATGACGACCTGAGGTCTAAAGGTTTGTTGGGTGATGAGGTATGGGACAGAAACATATGGAGAACACTGGCCAAAAACATCGACCCCACATAAAAGTGGGAAAAGATGTAGACGAAGAAGATATATATATATATATAAATATATATATATATATATATATATATATATATATATATATATATATATATATATATATATATATATATATATATATATATAAATTACCTAATTATAATTATCTAATTGTGCTTACGAGATAGAGCACCTTGCTCGTAAATCCTCGTCTCCTGGTCAGTTCCAGTTTTGTTCTTTGTGATAATTATCATACTTGTCTTAAAACTATGGATTGAGTTAGCATTAACTACCTCCTTGCTTAGCTAATTCCAATCATCAACTATTCTTGCACTAAAACAAGTACTTCCTTACATCCCACAAAGAAGTTTTCTTACTAAGTTTCAAGCTATGATCTCTAGTTCTAGTGCCAGCCATATCAAGATATTGGTCCTTATCCCCTCTGTCAAAACCATGAAGGAATTTAAAGACCGTCACCATATCCCCCTCATTCTTCTAGCTTCGAATTATGGTAAGTCTGATTCCCAAAGCCTCTCTTCATAACTGGAGTTTCGTAGTTCTCGAACCATTTTCGTGGCATGTCTTTGAACTTTTTCTAGCTTAACTATGTGCTTTTTCAAGTGCTGATTCCAAAAAAGTGCTGCATATTAAAGCTTTGGCCTCATATAGGCTGCAAATATTTCTGACCATATCCTTGTTCATGAGCTTAAGGCATATATATATATATATATATATATATATATATATATATATATATATATATATATATATATATATATGTATATATATATATATATGTATGTATATATATATATATATATATATATATATATATATATATATATATATATATATATATATATATATATATATATATATATAAAGATGCAAATGCATATATCAAAATAATACTTTAAAGAAAATTAAAAATAGGCATAAACTTATTTACTAACTGTTTTATTGTTCTATACGGTACAAACAGGTGATGAAGTATACTGTGTATAATTATATATATATATATATATATATATATATATATATATATATATATATATATATATATATATATATATATATATATATATATATATATATATATATATATATATATATATATATGTGTGTGTGTGTGTGTGTGTGTGTGTGTGTGTGTGTGTGTGTGTGTGTGTGTGTGTGTGTGTGTGATTACCTAATTGTGATTACCTAATTGTGTTTACGGGAAAGAGCCCAAAGCTCGTATCTTCCCGTCTCCTGATCGGTTCCATTTTATACTTAGTCATACTTATCATACCTGTCCTTAAAACTATGGATTGAGATAGCATTAACTACCTCCTCGCTTAGTGAATTCCAATTATCAACTACTCTTACACTGAAAAAGTATTTCCTTACATCCTGCGAAGAAGTTTTCTTACGAAGCTTCAAACTATGACCTCTAGTTCTAGACCCAACCATATCAAAATATCGATCCCTATCCACTCTATCATAACCATAAAGGAATTTAAAGACTGTCACCATATCCCCCCTCACTCTTCTAGCTTCGAGTGATGGTAAGTCTAATTTCCTCAGCCTCTCATCATAACTGAGATTGCGTATTTCTGGCACCAGTTTCGTGGCATGTCTTTGAACTTTTTCAAGCTTAGCTATGTGCTTTTTCAAGTGCGGATTCCAAAAGGGGGCTGCATATTCGAGTTTTGGCCTCACATAGGTTACATAAATATTTCTGAACATTTCCTTGTCCATGTGCCTGAAGGCTACCCTTACATTTGATAAGAATGCATATGCTGCCCTTACTATGCCATTTATATGTATTTCTGGAGACAAATCTACCAGTATGTTTATTCCTAGATCTCTCTCATTTTCTGTCTCTTGTGTGTGTGTGTGTGTGTGTGATTACCTAATTGTGATTACCTAATTGTGTTTACGGGAAAGAGCCCAAAGCTCGTATCTTCCCGTCTCCTGATCGGTTCCATTTTATACTTAGTGATACTTATCATACCTGTCCTTAAAACTATGGATTGAGATAGCATTAACTACCTCCTCGCTTAGCGAATTCCAATTATCAACTACTCTTACACTGAAAAAGTACTTCCTTACATCCTGCGAAGAAGTTTTCTTACGAAGCTTCAATCTGTGACCTCTAGTTCTAGAGCCAGCCATATCAAAATATCGATCCCTATCCACTCTATCATAACCATGAAGGAATTTAAAGACTGTCACCATATCCCCCCCTCACTCTTCTAGCTTCGAGTGATGGTAAGTCTAATTCCCTCAGCCTCTCATCATAACTGAGATTGCGTATTTCTGGCACCAGTTTCGTGGCATGTCTTTGAACTTTTTCAAGCTTAGCTATGTGCTTTTTCAAGTGCGGATTCTAAAAGGGGGCTGCATATTCGAGTTTTGGCCTCACATAGGTTACATAAATATTTCTGAACATTTCCTTCTCCATGTGCCTGAAAGCTACCCTTACATTTGATAAGAATGCATATGCTGCTCTTACTATGCCATTTATATGTATTTCTGGAGACAAATCTGCCAGTATGTTTACTCCTAGATCTCTCTCATTTTCTGTCTCTTGAAGTTGTACTCCAGCCACCGAGTAGTCAAGCTTGGGCCTTCTTGCACTTGTACCCATTCTCATTACCTTACATTTTGAAGTATTGAATTTCATTAGCCACTTTTCTGACCACTCATGCAGATTATTTAGATCCTCCTGAAGTTCTCTACCATTGTTCTCGTTTTTTACTTTCTTCACAATCTTTGCATCATCTGCAAACATATTCATGAATGAATTTACAGACTCTGGTAGGTCATTTACATATACAAGGAACAAAAGTGGCCCTAAAACTGAACCCTGTGGAACTCCACTACTAACTCTTCTCCATTCAGACACTGAGTGTCTTACTCTAACCCTCTGTTCCCTTCCTTCTAAGTAAGTTTTTATCCATTTCAAAACATTCCCACCTATTCTAGCCATTGAGTGCAGCTTCCTAATAAGTCTCCCATGTGGAACAGTGTCAATCGCTTTCTGGAAGTCTAGGAATATGCAGTCTGCCCAGCCCTCTCTTTCATGTAAGATTTGGCTTACCTCATCATAAAATTCTAATAAGATTGTTACTGTTGATCTACCTTCTCTGAAGCCATGTTGCCTCACTGACAAAAAGTTGAAGGATTCCAAGTGAAGAGAGATATGTTTCCTTAGTAGTTTCGCCATAACTTTGCAAACTATGCTGGTCAAGGAAACTGGTCTATAGTTCAGAGCCGTATCCCTCCTTCCCTTTTTGAAGATAGGTATCACATTTGCTTGTTTCCAGCATCTTGGAATCTCCCCCGACTCCAGTGACTCCTTAAATATGAAACTTAGTGCCACTGATATTGTGTTTGTGCATATTTTAAGCACATGAGGGGATATGTCATCAGGACCTGTAGCTTTATGAACATCTAAATCCATCAGCGCTTTGCATACCTCTGTGGCTGTAAGGTTGATGTTCTCTAATACCGGCCCTTGAGCTTCTATCACTGCAATCTGAGGGGGTGGGGTATTTTCTACTGTAAATACTGACTGAAACTCCTTGTTCAATTCTTTGCAGATCTCTTCATCCATCTCAGTGATGCTTCCATCCGCTCTCTTTAGCCTTAAAACCTGTTCTTTTACCTTCAGTTTTCCTCTGATAAAGCTGTGGAAAAGCTTGGGATTTTCTTTAGCCTTCCTGGTGATGTCCCTCTCATAGTCTCTCTCTGCCTCTCTCCTTTTACTTAGGTAGTCATTTCTTGCTCTTTTGTAGGTTTGCCAGGCATTTATGTTTTTTCTCCTCCTATACCTTTTCCAGCATTTGTCTCTCCACACCTTAGCTCTTTTACACCCATTATCGAACCATTTCTCTCTGGCATGAATTACACCTACTTTGGTGACAGGTATGCAGCAATCTACTATCTTCCCATATTTCTCACAAAAGATGTCATACATTTCTTGTACAGATTTGTTGTAAAATAAGGTTCTCCAGTCAATAACTGCAAAAAGCTCATTCATATTGATGTAATCTCCTTTCCGATAGTTCCTCGTCATGTCCTCAGTGCCTCTACTCTCAGGAAGAATATCTTCAATGATATACTCCATCAACAACACACAGTGGTCACTCTTTCCAATTGGTGGTTCATACTCAATTTTTTCAATATCCAACACATTATCTGTGAACACTAGATCAAGTAGTGATGGCTCATCCCCACCCCTGGCCCTTGTTGGTTCCATTACATGTTGGTGTAGGAAATTCCCTTGTACGCAATCTAGGAATCTTGCCCCTAATGAGTCCTCACCACTGTGTGGGTCAAGATTTATCCAATCTATCTCTTTATAATTAAAGTCTCCCATAATCAAAATCCTACATTTTTTTCCCGTGCCATGTTAACAACTGAGTTTATGACTTCAATAGTACCTATATGACTTTCCTCATAAACTTCAAGCCTATTTTGGTTCCTTGGTGGGTTGTATACAACAGTTATTATAATGCTCTCTGACCCAGTATTTATGCGAGCAACAAGAAATTCCCTGAACTCACTTTCTATAGCCAAGTTTATTTCTTCGACTTGAATCCTTTCACTTATGAGCAGTGCTATCCCTCCACCAGTCCTCTCAGATCTTTCAACCCTTAGTATTCTGAAACCCTGTGTGTGTAATTACTTAATTGTGCTTACGGGAAAGAGCCTAATGCTCGTAACTCCCCATCTCCATGTCGGTAAAATTTTTGTACTTTGTGAAAAGTATCATATTTTTCCTGAAAATTATTGATTGAGTTAGCATTAAATGCCTCCCCGCTTAGCCAACTCCAAGCATCAACTACTCTTACACTAAAAACGTACTTCTTTACTATGACCTATAGTTCATGTGCCAGCCATATCAAAATATCGATCTTTGTCCATCTGCCATAACCAAGAAAGAATATATAAACCATAACCATATCCTCCCTCAGTCTACTAGCTTCAACTGGTGGAAATTCTAATTCCCTCAGCCTCTCCTCATAACTGAGATTGCGCATTTCTGGCACCAGTTCCATTTCATGTATTTAATTTTTTTCCAGATTAACTACGTACTTTTTCAAGTGTGCATTCCAAAAAGAGGGCTGCATATTCAAGCTTTGACATCACATAAATTACATAAATATTTATGAACATTTCCTTGTCCATGTGCTTGAAGGCTACCCTTACATTCGTTAAAAAAGCGTATGCTGCCCTTACTATGCCATTTATATGCATTTTCGGAGACAAATCTGCCAGTATGTTTACTCCTAGATCTCTCTCATTTTCAGTCTCCTGAAGTTCTGCTCGTGCTATTGAATATTCATGCTTGGGCCCTCTTGCACTTCTACCCATTCTCATTACCTTACATATAGAATTAATGAATTTCATTAGCCAACTTTTGCAGACTATTTAGATTTTCCTGAAGTTCTCAACCGTGCTTTCGTCTTTTATTTTTTTGCAATCTTTGCATACTCTGCAAACATATTCGTGAATGAAATCACAGACTCTGGTATGTCATTTACATATACATGGAGCAAATGTAAGCCTATAACTAAACCCTGTGGAACTCCACAACCAACCCTTCTTCTTTCAGACACTGGGTGTCTTGTATACGCTAACCCTCTGTTCCCTCCTTCTAAGTAAGTTTTTGTCCATTCCAAGACATTTCCACCAATTCTCGCCATTGTTTGCAGCTTCTTAATAAATATCCCGTGTGGGACCGTATCAAATGCCTTCTGGAAGTCTTGGAGTATGCAATCTGCACAGCCCTCTCTTTCTTGTAAGATTCGGCTTACCTCATCATACTATTCAAATTAGTTTGTCATTGTTGATCTACCTTCTCTGAAGCCATGTTTTCTCACTAACAAAAAGTTGAAGAGAGATGTGTTTTCTTAGTAGTTTCTTTATAACTTCGCATCTTTGTTGGTCAAGGAAACAGGTCTATTGTTTATAGCAGTATCCCTCCTTCCCTTTTTGAAGATAGGTACCACGTTCGCTAGTTTCCAGCATTTTGGGATCTCCCCAGATTTTAACAACTTTTCAGATATGATACATAGTGCCGCCGATATTGACTTAGTGCAGTTCTTAAGTACATAAGGGGTTATATCATCTCGACCTGTAGCTTTATGGGTATCTAACTCCATCACCGTATTGGATACCTCTGTGACTGAAAAGATGATGTTCTCTAATACCGGCCCATGATCCTATCCCTGCAATCTGTATGAATGCATGCATGTATATTACCTATAGTTCATTTGGTAAAAGAAATAAATATTCTAATGCTTTAGATAAGCGTGAGAACTTTGTCTGTCCTTCATGCATGAGGTGTACAATAAATCCAAAGGTAGCTGCCAACTGATTACAACGTGGCACTTTAGTTTAGATCTCTCAAATCCATAAAAAATATGCTACGTTATATTTAGCTTAGTTATCTTTCATTAAGGATGTGAGAATTTGACAGGTGTAATTTTACAGGTAATTGTTCTCAGAGGAAACTTAAGCATCTACGTGGAAAATTAAATGGTATCACATATTGTGTGTGTGTGTGTGATTACCTAATTGTGATAACCTAATTGTGTTTACAGGAAAGAGCCCAAAGCTCGTATCTTCCCGTCTCCTGATCGGTTCCATTTTATACTTAGTGATACTTATCATACCTGTCCTTAAAACTATGGATTGAGATAGCATTAACTACCTCCTCGCTTAGCGAATTCCAATTATCAACTACTCTTACACTGAAAAAGTATTTCCTTACATCCTGCAAAGAAGTTTTCTTACCAAGCTTCAAACTATGACCTCTAGTTCTAGAGCCAGCCATATCAAAATATCGATCCCTATCCACTCTATCATAACCATGAAGGAATTTAAAGACTGTCACCATATCCCCCCTCACTCTTCTAGCTTCGAGTGATGGTAAGTCTAATTCCCTCAGCCTCTCATCATAACTGAGATTGCGTATTTCTGGCACCAGTTTCGTGGCATGTCTTTGAACTTTTTCAAGCTTAGCTATGTGCTTTTTCAAGTGCGGATTCCAAAAGGGGGCTGCATATTCGAGTTTTGGCCTCACATAGGTTACATAAATATTTCTGAACATTTCCTTGTCCATGTGCCTGAAGGCTACCCTTACATTTGATAAGAATGCATATGCTGCCCTTACTATGCCATTTATATGTATTTCTGTGTGTGTGTGTGTGTGTGTGTGTGTGTGTGTGTGTGTGTGTGTGTGTGTGTGTGTGTGATTACCTAATTGTGCTTACAGAAAAGAGTTCAAAGCCCATATCTTCCTGTCTCCTGATTGGCTTCATTTTGTACTTAGTGATACTTATCATACTTGCCCTTAAAACTATAAAATGAGTTAGCATTAACTACCTCCTCGCTTAGCGAATTCCAATTATCAACGACTATTACACTAAAAAAGTACTTCCTTACATCATGCAAAGAAGTTTTCTTACGAAGTTTCAAAGTATGACCTTGAGTTCTAGAGCCAGCCATATCAAAATATCGATCCCAATCCACTCTATCATAACCATGAAGGAATTTAAAGACTGTCACCATATCCCCCCTCAATCTTCTAGTTTCGAGTGATGGTAAGTCTAATTCCCTCAGCCTCTCATCATAACTGAGACTGCGTATTCTGGCACCAGCTTCATGGCGTGTCTTTGAACTCTTTCAAGCTTAGCTACGTGCTTTTTCAAGTGCGGCTTCCAAAAGGGGGCTGCATATTCAAGTTTTGGCCTCATATAGGTTATATTAATATTTCTGAACATTTCCTTGTCCATATACCTGAATTTTACCCTTACATTTGCTAAGAAAGCATATGCTGCCCTTACTATGCCATTTATATATATTTCTGGAGACAAATCTGCCAGTATGTTTACTCTTAGATCTCTCTCATTCTCTGTCTCTTGAAGTTGTACTCCAGCCACCGAGTAGTCAAGCTTGGACCCTCTTGCACTTGTACGTGTGTAATTACCTAATTGTGCTTACGGGCAAGAGCCCAAAGGTCGTATCTTCCCGTCTCCTGATTGGTTCCATTTTGTACTTAGTGATACTTATCATACCTGTTCTTATAACTATGGATTGAGTTAGCATTAACTACCTCCTCGCCTAGCGAATTCCAATTATCAACTACTCTTAAACTAAAAAAGTACTTCCTTACATCCTGCGTGTATATGTGTGTGTGTATGTGTATGTGTGTGTGTGTGTGTGTGTGTGCTGTGTGATTACCTAATTGTGATTACCTAATTGTGTTTACGGGAAAGAGCCCAAAGCTCGTATCTTCCCGTCTCCTGATCGGTTCCATTTTATACTTAGTGATACTTATCATACCTGTCCTTAAAACTATGGATTGAGATAGCATTAACTACCTCCTCGCTTAGCAAATTCCAATTATCAACTACTCTTACACTGAAAAAGTATTTCCTTACATCCTGCGAAGAAGTTTTCTTACGAAGCTTCAACTATGACCTCTAGTTCTAGAGCCAGCCATATCAAAATATCGATGCCTATCCACTCTATTATAACCATGAAGGAATTTAAAGACTGTCACCATATCCCCCCTCACTCTTCTAGCTTCGAGTGATGGTAAGTCTAATTCCCTCAGCCTCTCATCATAACTGAGATTGCGTATTTCTGGCACCAGTTTCGTGGCATGTCTTTGAACTTTTTCAAGCTTAGCTATGTGCTTTTTCAAGTGCGGATTCCAAAAGGGGGCTGCATATTCGAGTTTTGGCCTCACATAGGTTACATAAATATTTCTGAACATTTCCTTGTCCATGTGCCTGAAAGCTACCCTTACATTTGATAAGAATGCATATGCTGCCCTTACTATGCCATTTATATGTATTTCTGGAGACAAATCTGCCAGTATGTTTACTCCTAGATCTCTCTTATTTTCTGTCTCTTGAAGTTGTACTCCAGCAACCGAGTAGTCAAGCTTGGGCCTTCTTGCACTTGTACCCATTCTCATTACCTTACATTTTGAAGTATTGAATTTCATTAGCCACTTTTCTGACCACTCATGCAGATTATTTAGATCCTCCTGAAGTTCTCTACCATTGTTCTCGTTTTTTTACTTTCTTCACAATCTTTGCATCATCTGCAAACATATTCATGAATGAATTTACAGACTCTGGTAGGTCATTTACATATACAAGGAACAAAAGTGGCCCTAAAACTGAACCCTGTGGAACTCCACTACTAACTCTTCTCCATTCAGACACTGAGTGTCTTACTCTAACCCTCTGTTCCCTTCCTTTTAAGTAAGTTTTTATCCATTCCAAAACATTTCCACCTATTCTAGCCATTGATTGCAGCTTCCTAATAAGTCTCCCATGTGGAACAGTGTCAAACGATTTCTGGAAGTCTAGGAATATGCAATCTGCCCAGCCCTCTCTTTCCTGTAAGATTTGGCTTACCTCATCATAAAATTCTAATAAGTTTGTTACTGTTGATCTACCTTCTCTGAAGCCATGTTGCCTCACTGACAAAAAGTTGAAGGATTCCAAGTGAAGAGAGATATGTTTCCTTAGTAGTTTCTCCATAACTTTGCAAACTATGCTGGTCAAGGAAACAAGTCTATAGTTCAGAGCTGTATCCCTCCTTCCCTTTTTGAAGATAGGTATCACATTTGCTTGTTTCCAGCATCTTGTGATTACCTAATTGTGATTACCTAATTGTGTTTACGGGAAAGAGCCCAAAGCTCGTATCTTCCCGTCTCCTCATCGGTTCCATTTTAGACTTAGTGATACTTATCGTACCTGTCCTTAAAACTATGGATTGAGATAGCATTAACTACCTCCTCGCTTAGCGAATTCCAATTATCAACTACTCTTACACTGAAAAAGTATTTCCTTACATCCTGCAAAGAAGTTTTTTTACGAAGCTTCAAACTATGACCTCTAGTTCTAGAGCCAGCCATATCGAAATATCGATCCCTATCCACTCTATCATAACCACGAAGGAATTTAAAGACTGTCACCATATCCCCCCTTACTCTTCTAGCTTCGAGTGATGGCAAGTCTAATTCCCTCAGCCTCTCATCATAACCGAGATTGCGTATTTCTGGCACCAGTTTCGTGGCATGTCTTTGAACTTTTTCAAGCTTAGCTATGTGCTTTTTCAAGTGCGGATTCCAAAAGGGGGCTGCATATTCGAGTTTTGGCCTCACATAGGTTACATAAATATTTCTGAACATTTCCTTGTCCATGTGCCTGAAGGCTACCCTTACATTTGATAAGAATGCATATGCTGCCCTTACTACGCCATTTATATGTATTTCTGGAGACAAATCTGCCAGTATGTTTACTCCTAGATCTCTCTCATTTTCTGTCTCTTGAAGTTGTACTCCAGCCACCGAGTAGTCAAGTTTGGGCCTTCTTGCACTTGTACCCATTCTCATTACCTTACATTTTGAGGTATTTAATTTCATTACCCACTTTTCTGACCACTTATGCAGATTATTTAGATCCTCCTGAAGTTCTCTACCATTGTTCTCGTTTTTTACTTTCTTCACAATCTTTGCATCATCTGCAAACATATTCATGAATGAATTTACAGACTCTGGTAGGTCATTTACATATACAAGGAACAAAAGTGGCCCTAAAACTGAACCCTGTGGAACTCCACTACTAACTCTTCTCCATTCAGACACTGAGTGTCTTACTCTAACCCTCTGTTCCCTTCCTTCTAAGTAAGTTTTTATCCATTCCAAAACATTTCCACCTATTCTAGCCATTGAGTGCAGCTTCCTAATAAGTCTCCCATGTGGAACAGTGTCAAACGCTTTCTGGAAGTCTAGGAATATGCAATCTGCCCAGCCCTGTCTTTCCTGTAAGATTTGGCTTACCTCATCATAAAATTCTAATAAGTTTGTTACTGTTGATCTACCTTCTCTGAAGCCATGTTGCCTCACTAACAAAAAGTTGAAGGATTCCAAGTGAAGAGAGATATGTTTCCTTAGTAGTTTCTCCATAACTTTGCAAACTATGCTGGTGTGT